>JAEQML010066579.1:0-19854 GCA_016904865.1 Pissodes strobi | reverse complement strand
CACTCTGGCTACAGCTCGTGAGAGAAAATAAATTTAAAACCATTGAGAATAGGTTCCTTATTTCCGGTCACACTTATCTACCATGTGATCGTGATTTCGCACTTATAGAGAAGTATAAAAAATATTTGGGTCAGATCTATTCTCCCGAAGATTGGTTTAAGGCCGTTCAAATGAGCAAACGGGTAAATCCATTCGATGTGGTCATTATGGAACAAAGTGACTTTTTTTCATTCGACAGCATCTCTATTGCAAAGAAAAACATGACTGATAATAAAGAACCTTTACAATTTAATAAAGTACTTTGTTTCCGCTTCGAATCTCAAAATCCCAATATAATGTTGGTGAAACATGAATTGAATGGAAATTTTAAACAAGTAAATATTGGAAAACGAGGAAATAGGCTTTGTCTTCAATCCAACGAAATTTTAAAAAACTTGAAAAACAAATATGATAAGCCTGTAGAGCTAAACAGTAAGAAAGTGGAAGACTTGAAGAAGCTCATGCAATATGTACCTCCTGTTAACCAACATTTTTATCTAAACATTTTTAAAAGAGCTGAGTCCGTTACTGGTGATGCAGGTATACAACAAAATGACGTAGAATGTGTTGACGGCGAATCTATTATAGATTTTGATGAAGACTTTTAAGTCTTTTGGTCTTTTTTATAGTGAGAACCCAAGTTTTTGTTCAGTTTATTTTATATAATATAAAATCTTAGTCAAATACTATTTTTGTGCTTACAAAATTGTGACGAAGTTTTAAAAACTCGACGTTTTTTAATTTTTTTTTAAATCAAAATTTAAGTTTTCTATTCGGTTTATTTCATTTGACATATCTTAGTCAGATATTATTTTTATAGTTAAAATATTTTATTGCTGTTAAGACAGACCTAGTTTGTAGTAATGTGTTTCTGTTTCAAAAATATGTAATATATTTTTAAGGCATAAAAGTCACAAGCCACACTTTTTTTCCGAATTTCAAAATATTTTTATTAAAAGAAAAATAATATATTTTTTTTGTCACAGGATGTTAGATAAACCCCAGTGGCGGATATCCCGTAAGGCCCGGTAGGCCCGGGCCTAGGGCGGCCAGATTTAGGGGCGGCCCCAATCGCGTCAAAAATAGTGTATTACGTACCTAGGCCAGTAAAGTAAAAAATGTCTCAGATCACATGTAATGGTCGGCCGAAGCAAAGCTGAGGTCAACAAACATGTAATCTGAGGCTCTCTTATTTACTGGCCAAGGTGTGTATACTATATAAAAGTTGGCATTAAAGTAATTTCATTATGTAGTCTATATGGTGGATGCTGAGAAAGGGGCGGCTGATAGCTTGGGGCCTAGGGCGGCCGAGACTGCAAATCCGCCACTGATAAACCCATTTTAAATAAATATTGGAAAAGTCGTTCCATTGAAAACACAATTCTGATTTCAGGATTTAACCAAAACTTTAAAGTTAAGTTTTCTCAATAAAAGCCAAATGTGGCTTATGTACCTTGTTCCTCCAAGCGCTTCATATATAGAATGTGATATCCGGACGGAGTGGCGGAACCGGGTGATCTTCACCTATGTCTTATGTCTGTCTAACCATGTAACGTATATTTAAATCTGTGGTAATAAATTATGAAGTTAACAATGAACCCGTGAGTTTTACTCCACTCGACCGTTGAGTCATTACACAAACGAATGTCGTAATTAATAAAAGGCCTGGGTGCAAACAAAAAAGTGAGAACAACGATATATTGAAACAGAACAAAGCAAGTATTAAAAACTTTTGTAGTTTTTGGAGCCTAGCATATAAGCTACGTTATCCATATTGCGAGTGCCATGGTTGGAATAAAGTGATATTATCACAAAAAATCGTTGGGTCACAAAGCCAAAATTAAGTAGTTCGCTCTGATAAACTAATACCTTAAATATGTTATCGTTGCTCCAGTTCTCATTTAATTCACGCGACACTACAAAAAAGGTTTGTGTTTAAAACCACATGACAGAAGTGAAAACTTCAGCAGAGCGATATTAAAAACTATATAACATTTAAAAAAGCATGTCTTACCACCGACGGGAATCGAACCCGGACCATGCAAATGACAAGTAGAAGGTCTAACCACCAGATGTGTTGAAAGCAATTCACTGGACCGTAAAGACATAGGTAATTCTGATACATTCGGCATGAATTACTGTTTAATTAACTTAAAGTACTTAAACTAAACTTGACTCAACTACATAAGATTTTTTAATGCAAACCATCATTTTTTATAATCATATCACCAAGTATCTGCTTTAGACTGAAAAAGCCCATTAAAAATTGTAAGCCCCCTGACTTTTAGAACACCAATCACAGTACCGCATTTTTACTTCATTGCTATACCGTTTGCGTATTTAGGAAGCCTCCGCGTTACAGAGCCCCAGTTAAATAACTCTGCCTGATTGGCTAGATAAGCACTGTGGGAACAGCTAACTGTGAAGCTGAATAGCTTGGGCCAGGGTCAAAGAAATGTGGAGCAGTGGAAGAAATGTGTTGCTGACTGGAAGTCAAAAACGAAACTAAAAGCCAGTAAAATTAGATGTGAGCAAACACAGACTGGTGGTGGGCCCCATTCCGGGTTAATTTTAACAACTCTGGAGGAGAGAGTTCTGACTGTTATAGGGACAACAGGAGCATATGGGGATAAGACTGTTGCAGAGCAAGGTAAAAATATTGCTGCTTCTTAAAAAAATTAAACATTTATAAACGTATGTTGGGATTTGGAACCTTCGGCAAAATGCACTAAAACATAGTTTTATCCACAATACCGAAATAGAATTTTTGCACTGGAGGGACGTTTCACAAACCATGTATATATGTATACATACATGTATGTCGTATAAAACAGAGAGAGGTAGATTTTAAGTTTAGTTTTAATAATTTCCTGATGATGTTAACATGGTTAGCGAAACGCCCGTCGAGTGCCAAAATTCTGTTTCAGTATTGTGGATACCTGTTTTAGTAATTTATAAAAGTAACAAATGGAAAAACACAAAATATTTAATAAGTTCACTGGTAAATACATCTACATTTCCTATAGTTAAAGCTCTTATTGCATAACTGTCCATATGCCCATGTTATTATACAAATATATTTGATCCGTGTTTATTCTTCAGTTCGTTGCGTAAATATTTTGGTACTCATGAATTATTTTGTAGGTATTCTTTGTTTTAGGTATCAAAATAAAAATTGGCGACTTTGATGCTCCTGAGAGTTCAGAAATGCACCAAGGAAATGCTGTAGTACTCAGTGCAGAAGGCCAAAGTGAAGAGGTGGGAATAGAGGAAGTAGTGCTAGAAGAACATGACTACCACATTCTTCATGAAAGTGTTCAAGATACACCTCCCTCTGAGCATCCTCTTTCCACAACCCATAGAGGGCGAGACAACCAAGGCATGAGCTCCAGCATTAGTAGGGATAATACCCGGAGTAATACTTCTTCTAGGAGAAAAACATCTGCACCAGATGTTCAAGAAATGCATACCGAGTTAATGGGTTTACTAACAAGTGCAGATGGGTCCTTAAGTGTTATTGCACAGCCTTTCCGAAGACTGGTAGACCATTTGTGTAATAATAATTAATTGCTTATTCCTCTCACTTTACTTTGGCAATATTTTAGGTGTTAGAATGGTATGTTTCATTTTGTTTTTAGAGTAGTATTTTTTTGTTATTTAAGAGTCGTACAGGCAAAACTCTTCTTAAACAAAGTTTCTGCTTATATGTACAGGGTGACCTGCAATACGAACCATACCGAGAGCCGAAATTGAAACTGCAGTTTTGTCTACCCATGAGAGGTTTCAGCAATGCATAGAGCGTGATGGTCAGCATTTCAAGCATTTGCAGGGGCACTAAGAACCTTCCTTTTTAAAATCGGTCCTTTTCAGGACCACAACTTTTATAAAAGAGAAAATTCGAGATAAATATAGTAAAAAAAAAATTAAGCGATTTTCGTAAGTAATAAATTTTTTTGCCTATATTTTGGGTTAGGAACAAGATATCGAGATGCGGTTTTCGCGAGCTTGTTTAGCCATTATTTAGCTACTTTTTCATGGGAAAAAATCATATCAATGCATTTAATTTTTTTGAGAAAATTAACCATTTCTGTCGGAATGTCGAAAATAGCCCTCTAGCGGCGACATGTGAAACTAACGAAACTTTAAATAATACAACATTTGTAGCCCAACAATAGCTCCTTTGAACTAACCCAAGTTTGTTAAAATCGGCTTAGCCGTTTCGCAGATACAGGGTGTTATTTAAAAAAACTTTGAATACCCCCCACCACTTTATTTTTAGAGATACTGCAAAAAGCATTAAACGAAAAAATTTACAACTTCAAATATGTGGAATTTTTTTATTAGGATAATATAGCGGAATTCACAGAAACATCACTTTTTTAGATTCAAGATTGCAGTTACGCCCCCTAGTGGTCATTTTAGAAACTTGAAAATATTTTCCAGGTTTTTCTCTTGACGGTTTTAGTAATTACATTTTTTGCCGCAAGTCTCTACGATGGATAGTTGCCCAGATGCAGTACCTCGCATTCTTAGTTGGCCACCCTGTACTTAACCTACCTATTTAAAGGTTCACAAAAACAGACTAAACAAATTAATGCCATGAACAAAAATTAATTATTATCTAAAATAGCGGTTAATCAAATTATTTCGTATTTGTACTATTTTGTGCTGGATGGCCCTCCACATGCCATTATTTTGAACAACCTCTCTATCCTGATTGTGGTGAACATTCCCATCTGTACATAAATTATGCATATCCACAGCTATGTTTCCCACTTTTTCTGGATCATACCTCAACTTTATCTCGCCAAGAAAGCACCTAAAACGTGTCTTCAAGACACCAATGCACCTTTCCACCACATTCCTTGCTGATGCATGTGCTTGATTGTATCTATCCTCAGGTGACCCAGCAACAGCATTCAAGACAGGGGTCATCAGCCAGGGCTGCTGTGCATAACCACTATCCCCTAAGAGCCAAGAAGAATAATCACCTTCAGCAAACACCTTCCCAGTTCTCTATTTATTTTGGAGTTTCTCCATATAAACGAGTCGTTACATCAGCCTGGAAATTGTGCATTTATATGTATAATCTTCATAAACAAGTTTTGCTATAAAATTCAGTTCTACCAAATTAGGTTATGTTTGTATTTTTTTAGTATTAATCTCGATATTATTTTAAAACAAGTTGCTAAATCATTGCGTTCAATGCATATTGACCTTTAAGTAAAGTTTCATGTTTAAAAAGTACATTTTTATTAAACACATAAATAGCCTTTTGATTTGGACCTTGTCTGATAAAATAACAAAGTTTAAACCTACCAGCTGAACATTCTTTGAATGAAATCCGTTTCTGTTAAAATAATTACGCTTTTCCTGTCCCAGGTCTAAAATGTGTTATATGGGTGCAATCTATGGCACCAATAACCCAGGAAAATGCCTCTTGTCCATAAAGACTTCTTTGATTCTGTTTTTTTCCCGAGCAGTTTGGGGAAAAACAATAAATCATGGCGCAAGATGCCTATTAATCAGCATTGAAATTTCCTCAACACTCTGACTCACAGCCTGCTGAGACACTGACAGGTTGTAAGACGGTGTTGTAAAAAATCGGATTAATTTGATATCCGGATGATATGGATTCGGACGACTTTGATATTCGGATTAATTTTAATTCGGATTAATTCGTCCGCCCACGTGGTTGCATGCCTGATGGCCATTCGACACGGACGGCACGGTAGCAGGCAGCTACCTTCGCCCGGCCATATGATTGGGTTCAATCGGAATCGGTTTCTTTTTCATTTATAAGAACGAGCGCGGGCTGTAGCGTTGCGGTTATGCGGTGGAATTTAGCAAATTAGGTTACGTTAGAAGTTAGATATTAAAGTCGGACTTGTGTAAAGTGGCGCGTATGCAAATTAGTTTGGGTTAGCAAATTAGTTTTGGTAGTGTTGTATTGTATATAACTAAATCAAAACATGGCCCCTAAAAAGTGTTCATTGGTCTGGTCGTTTTTTAATAAGTCAATGGATAATTTATCTGTGACATGTCGTATATGTAAGCAGCAAATGAAATTCTTTGGCAGCACTGGTAACTTAAATCAGCATATAAAAAGAAAGCATCAAATTCAATATAATGAAGCCGTGAAAAAAGATAATACTCCTAATTCTGATAATTTCCCAGATCAAGCTGAAGTAGATGGAGATGTAGGGTTATCTATTCGTGTTTGTTCTGAAAGTGTTTCTTGTTCTGCTGACCTTGAGTCTGTTTCCCATATTCAAATGGAAGTGCAAAATGCCATGTTTCAGGAGGATATTTGTGAGGCTAGTACGAGTAATAATATATCTCAACACCAACAGCACGCAGTCCAGCCAACCGCGGACACCGACGGCGGCGCATCGGCGGTCGTTGTTGTGTTATTATTTGCTGTTCGGATTAATGCGGATTAAATTGATATTCGGATCCAACGAATTAATAATACGGATTATTCGCATCACTAGTCCTATTACTCGTTCGTATAATCCCGTTGCAAAAAAAGCAAGAGCCATAAACAAATATGAGCCAATTTTTATGTCAATCGTCACTGTCAATTGTCAATGAGCCCAGGATAACTAACCTTCAAAAATAAAATATTCCGCACCGAAAATTCTAAAGGAGAAAGCGACCAAATCGTCTTTCCATATTAGAATTGTCGAATTGCATTCAGGCGAAGCGAATTTAAGTTTTCGATTCATTGGAGTCCTTGTGCAGTTCTTTTGATTCGTGTACAATCTACAGATATTGAAGCAAACACGGGCAAACTAGATCCAATCGAGAACACATTTGTAAATTGCTATTACAGCTGACATTTTAAAAATATACAGGACAATAAAACGATGCGATGTTCGCATCGATTTAATGTATACATTACAAAATCAATGTAAGTTGGAAGTTATGAAAAAAAGACATATTCATAATATTGTAAAAGAAAAGAATATTTCCATTCAAACTGTAGTTTGATCAAACATTAGAAGAGGGAGATGAAACGAAAAGACCAGATTTTTGTTTATGAAGTCAAAATTTTGCCATTACATTTTCGCCAAAACATATATTTTCAACAGGATAGTTTTCTAAACTAAAGCCAACGTGTGGAAGTGGCATAAGTCGACAAAACATCTTGAATAATCCTGTATAGACATCAATTTAGAAGCAATCCCTACAAGTTTTGCATTAAATTTCTATGATGGCCGGCCTGAATTTGTTTACGTTACAAGGTTACAACTTTAGATGTTTTGTTTTTCTGTACATCCCAGCAAAGCAGACCATTGTCAAACGTAGTTCTACTCAGTAGCGATTTTCCTTATGAATGAATTGACATTGTCAATAACATTGATTGAGATGTCGAATGCTCTTTTCCAAGCACTGTATACTTCAAAGAGACAATGTTGTTTATCTGAAAGTAATGGTTATTTAATTTATTTAGCAAGAAAACCTTATTGGTTTCTGTAAAAAGAGAACTAGAGCAAAAATGTTAAACAGCATATAGAGTATACAGTATGATCGATTTAGGGTTTAAAAGAGAATAGATGGACCAAAAAGTGAGAGATACAAAAAAGTGTTTCTTGATAAAAGTTTTTGCTTGTTTAAAACATACGATTCACCATGAAGAACTTGTACAGGGTAAATAAAAAATACAATGATATTTTGCGTAAGAGTAAACATATCTTATTTTGCAAGATACGAAAAAAAGTTACTCTTAATAATTGCTTGAAAAATTAATAAGATTCGCCCTATCTAAATTTTAGCTCGTATACAGGGAGCATAGAAATAAGTAAAATAAGTCATTTTACATAAACGGAAAAAAAGCTATTCTTATTATAAGATTATTAATCTTAAGTCAACGCTAAACTTCATTTCCTATGCCAAAGGCAATCAAATCCAAGGTAAAAATGAATCCACCACAACAATATAGAACATATCTACCGCAAGGATAGTTACACTTCAATTAAATAAAACGTTATTCTTATTTAGTAAGATTAAGTTAGTACTGATTTAAGAAGAGTAGATACTTGAAACAAGTATAGGGATATTATTGTTTCGTGAAGATTGGTATATTTATATTATACCTATATTATGTTTCAATAGATTCTGAGTTATACTTTAAGTAAACATAGCACAAGTTCTTCAAAATGGAATATATTCTTAAAATAAGTATAAATTGGATTTAAATCAAAAATAACTATTCTGTCTGTAAACATAAGACATGCTTCACTGAAATGCAAAATATATTTTATTGGGCGGTTGTTTTTCGTGTGAAATAGTTAAACGTGTTTAAAAATGGAAGAATTATTGAACTCCTGAAACTTGGAATAAATTATTCGAAAGTTTTTAGCTATTAATAATAATGTGATTTTATATTGTAACTGTTATCAAAATGGCAGCGAGCACGCTGCGAGCGTGGCTAGGCATTTGATAACAGATGCAATGTAAAATCAGATTATTATTAACCTTAAAAGCTAAAAACTTACCTAAAAATATTGGAATAATTCCAGGATATCAATAATTCTTCCATCACTAAATACTTTTAACTATTTCACACGAAAAACAACCGCTCGCCATTAAATCGTGCAGCACAACCAGTGACAACCACCAAATAACATTACAGGCAGTGTTGCCAACCATAAATCAGAAAAATCCGTAACAGAGTCCTCAAAATTTCCGTGTTTTTCCGTGTCCCTGAAATGTAGCTTAAAAAAGGTTACTGTAAAGGTAAAATCAATTGTATATCGAAGAGTTAAGCTGTTGGAAGAAAGATGGCACTGAGTTGAAATGTTCAACTAGAAATTAAATAGAATATGACGTCATACATGCATCACTTCGGATTTTTCATAATGGTAATTGAGATAAAATAAGTCAATAGTAGCTTGTCAGATTACGACGCTTCAAATGAGAAGCAGATAAAGTCTTCTTATTTAATCCATTTATTCGAAACAAGCATAAAATAATTTTTCTTTTTACAAATAATCAACTT
Organism: Pissodes strobi; assembly: GCA_016904865.1. Taxonomy (NCBI): domain Eukaryota; kingdom Metazoa; phylum Arthropoda; class Insecta; order Coleoptera; family Curculionidae; genus Pissodes; species Pissodes strobi. The sequence goes on along the minus strand of JAEQML010066579.1, from coordinate 10,811 downwards.
AAGATAACTCAAAGACAATGCCGAATCCGTCTTCACAATTTTTTAACATTGATTTGACTAGCTTAAATAGAGCACAATATATTTTTTTACCACCTATGAAGCCAGCAGACTTCCAAATGGTACTAGTGATTAAACAATTTGTTTGTTTTGATTAGATTCATATGTTAAAATTATGGGCGCCGGCAGAACATATTTCAGGAATTAAGGGGGGGGGGGGGTAGTTTTTTCTAAATTTTAATGAATTTGAAATGTAGTTTTATACTAGGCATTATTTTGATACTTCAGGCAACTGCCTCCTCCTACCGGCGCTCATGGTGAAATTACTTTCGCATTGAGCGTTTGACCCAAAGCCCAATATTGTCAGTGGTCGTCAATATTATGAAATTCCGATTTATCAATGCATCTTTGAAACTGAAGAGACCAGATGATTGACACATCTATTGTTAGGATTGAATAATATCTATATGAAATATCGATTAAAATTAAGCGAATTATATTAAAATGGACATATGACACATAAATATAATAACGCCAAATCATCTGTAAAATATCCGTGTTTCCATTGCACGGAACCCAACACTGATTACAGGCGACCGCGACGCCGCACACTGGGTAAAAATAGGCATTTTCCGGAAAAAAATATTTAAGTATCTAAAAATGCTTCATAATTTCGGATTTGGTTAATTTTCATATTTGTAATAGAAATGGTAACTAAATTTTATCCCCGGGGCGTCGATTTTCGGGCCTTACCGGGGACGGGAGGAATGCAAACCTTTTTAGAGGAAGAGTATAAATGATAATATTCCGCATATACAGGGTGTTTCAATAAAACCTACACAAACTTCTAGGGCTGATAGATCAGCTAAAAATAAGTTCAGTTTGCTTATCTGGACTCTGGAATCTGGAAATGGTGAGAGGGTGGCCTTGAAAAGGCCGCGGCACTTAGGCCCCGTTGGACCCCCTGTGCGTCCTCTCCAGGTCAACCAATCCATCTCGGCCATCGTCCAGCCTAGTGTTGTAAAAAAGGCGGCGATGTTGCCCGAGGAGGCGAAGAAAAGCCATGGTTGGCCATCGTTCTCCCAAAATGGATTCCCTTAGTTCCGAAACAGCGTCGCAATCGCAGAGCAGATGCTCTACTGTTTCGTCCTCCTGTTCACAGCCTCTGCATATAGGTGTCTCGCATAATCTCATTGTGTGGAGATGTTTCCTTAGCTGGCAGTGTCCAGTCAGAATCCCCACCACGAGTCGTAGGGTCTTCCCTGACATATCCAGGTATGTTTTGCTGCAGACTCATTAGGGTAGCTTAAAAACTCCCTGGCCAGTCGACAGTTAGTTGTTTCGTCCCATCTTGCCCTAAAGTCTTCATGGGTGATCTTTTTTATCATATGTATCGTCGTCGCGACAGGTAAGTTTGAAGGGCCGGCTCCGATAATGTTTGAACCGGCTGCCTTTCTAGCCAATTTGTCCGCTGATTTGTTACCTTCGCACTGTGCATGTCCTTTAACCCAGCACACAGAAATTCTGTTTTTGCGGGCAGCATCCTCCAGTGAATTATGGCATTCTAGTACTGACCTGGCTGTAAGTTTACAACTTTTCAAGGCCAGTAGTGCTTGTCTACTATCCGTGTAGATTTTGATAGTCTTGTTCTCAGTATTCCTGCGAACAATCTCTTTTGCGGCTATGGATATTGCAGCAAGTTCAGACTGAACTATGCTTGCGTGTCCCTCCATAGGCCATTTAAGTTCAATTCGCAAGCTTCGGGAGTAAATTCCACAGCCTGCTCCTTCCTTGGTTTTTGAGCCATCCACGAAAATGTTAACCGCACCTTCGGTTATAGGCTCAAATGGTTTTATTTGTACATCATATAGTTTGTCGAAGACAAACTTGGGAGGTATGCTATCTGCACTTACCTGCAGTAGTGGCAGTCTTACGACTGCCCCTTCCCACAGGTGGCGTCTAGTATCTCCACATTCTATGCTAGGTTGCACACCAACGACTTTATGCCTTAGCAATGCAGTCAGAGCCACCTCCCTTAGATAAATATCTAGGGGAGGCAGGCACAACATTACTTCCATGGCTCTGGTTGGGGTTGTTCTCATAGCTCCCGTTACAGTTAGGCAGGCAGTTCTCTGTACCTGACTGAGCTTAAGCATTGCCGTTTTTTGTTGACTCTTGGGCCACCAAACTACGGCGCCATAGGCAATCATAGGTCTTATGATGGCAGTATAGATCTACATTACGACCCTGGATTTCATCCCCCAGGTTTTACCCACGGTTTTACCTGCGGCACTGTTCATAAGAGATGTATGCCTTCTTTAGTCTTCGTTCTAAGTGAAGATTCCAGGTTAATTTAGCATCGAAGGTGACCCCAAGGTATTTTACCTCAGATGCAAAATTTAGTTTTGTGTTTAGGAGGGTCGGAGGTCGCAGTGGCTCCATCCTCCTTTTTCTGGTGAAGAGCACCATCTCCGTCTTCCTGGGGTTTACAGACAGGGAGTGCTCCCTGCACCACTTTTCGACTAAACGAAGGGCACTCTGCATTCGATTGCACAGAACTCCTTCAAACTTTCCGTTGAGCAGTATCATAAGATCGTCTGCATATGCATTGGTGTAGAATCCATCTGAGTTGAGGCGATGCAAGAGGCTGTCGAGAACAAGGTTCCATAGCAGTGGTGACAGAACGCCTCCCTGCGGGCAGCCTCTGGCAACGATGCCTCTCACTACAGTATCTTCCACCTTTATTTGCACGCGTCTCTTCGAGAGCATGTTGAAAATCCAGCCACTGACAGCAGGAGGGACGCCCCTGTTTGTTAAGGCAGCATTGATTTTTCCAAAGGTGGTTTTATCAAACGCACCTTCAATATCAATAAATACACCTAAGGTGGACTCATTATTGTCCAGCGATCTCTCTATCCGGCTCACTGCTGAATGCAAGGCCGTGTCGGTCGATCTTCCCGTAGTGTACGCATGTTGGTTGGGATGCAGCGGTCGGTTGACCAGTACGCAGTCCCTCAAATATCGCTCACACAGCCTCTCCAGAGTTTTTAGCACAAAGGATGTTAGGCTGATTGGTCGATAGGCTTTGGGGACAGTGTAATCCATCCTACCTGCTTTTGGTATGAACACCACTCTTACTTCTCTCCATCCCTCCGGGATGTAGCGCAGCGCTAGGCATGCCCAGAATACCTTTACCAAGTGCGGCAGTAACTCGTCCAAGCCCCACTGTAGTAGAGCTGGACGGATGCCGTCAGTACCTGGCGATTTGAAGGGTGAGAAGCTTAGTACTGCCCATCGTATTTTGTCTTCACTAACTATTTGGTTGGCACTTTGCCAGTCCAGATCAGTAGGTTGAAGGTTTGTCTCGTCTGGCCAGTTCCTGTCGTCTGTTACCGACGAACCAGGGAAATGGGTCTGCATAAGCAGTTCAAGACTCTCTTGTAGGTTAGCCGGTCTTAGTGCCGTCCTCCCTTGTTAGTAGACCTAGGTCGCGATCTTTGTCTTTTGCGAGGACCTTGTAGAGCCGTGCAGTCTGCGAGTGATCTTCGATCTCCTCACAGTAGACCCTCCAGGCCTCCCTCTGTTTTTTCCTTACTAGTTTTTTAAACTCCCGCAGATTGGTGCTGTATTGCTCCCAGTCGGCTTGAGTTCTAGTTCTTTTTGCTCTGTTGAAAGATTTTCTCGCTGTCCTCTTGAGTTCTCCCAGCTCTTTGTTCCACCATTTTGTGGCTTCCCCTGGCTGTTGTTGTGATGCCTCAAGAGGGCAAGATTTTTCAAAGGCTTTAGTTATGGCGGTCTGTAGGCCTAGCATGCGACTCTCCAGGCCGTCATTGTCTTTAGGCGTATTCAGTTTGCTTAATAAACTTATATCGAAAAGTGCCTCCTAAGGGGGCGCCAGCCCCCTAAATGGACTTTCCTGAAAATGGTTTTTCTGCAATATCTTTGAAACGGTGTTGAATAAATTAACGAAATTTTGTATACTCTCATAAAATTAAAAGTGTTAACAATCGTTTGTTTCAAATTAAAAAAAAATAATTCAGGGGCGTAACGTATGGGGGGCTTCAATGTAAATTTTGCCCCAACTTTTCCGCTATTGAGATTTTTTTACCATTCAGCCCCTAAGTCGAAAGCACTATTATTTTTACATAAAAAAGGTACTTCTGTCTTGTTATTATATGACGCACCGTTTTCGAGATAATTCAACATTAATATTAAATAGTCAGTGTCTCGATAATTTTTTCGAAATAGGCGATATCTGAAAATCAGAATTTCAATTTAACTATCAGATTGTATGTTCCAAGAGGTGAAAAAAATGTTATAGAGTTATATGCCAAAAAATCCTTTATTTCTAGCATACCATATGACATCATGCACACCCTGTATGTTGGAAATAAAGGAATTTTTTGGCATATAACTATGATATTATTTAAATGTACTAAAATAATAACCACTAGACTCTTTTAAATTTAGTTCATACTTCACACCTTATAGATATTAATTTGATCTTTAGAATACAAAGTTGCACATAAAATGTGTGGGATTAGAAGCCAAATACAGTAACTCCGAAAAAATTCAGAAATAGATTGCATTAAATCTATTTATTCGGAAGAATAAAAATAAATGCATTTTACCATATTTTAAATAAATAAAAAGTATTAAAGTGGTTAATTTTTTATGGCAAAAGCTTGGACTTAGTGTGCTCACTTGTTTGCCAATGTTATAGAAAAACTTATTTATTGAGCTAAATAATATTTTTCTTTAATTTCGTAAGAAAAAATATTTCACAACTTCATTATAATCACATCTAATGTATTTGCAAAAATAATTATGTATGATATATTAAATTTAAATACAAAAATCTTAAAGTACAATAACATAAGAAATTCATTATAACAAAAATAAATACAAAAAATAAAAATGGTCACTGGGTGAAAAATTTAATTTAAAATTAACTCTTTTGCCTCATCTGATATATCCAAATGTTTTTTAAAACTTTTGACCCTTATACTAGATAAAAATGGATCAGAACTAACTAGCAATCTTTTCAGAATATCTTCATTTGTTGCAATCCGGCTGCATTTTCTTGTGTAACGAAGGCGGTAGTTTCTGTAGTCCTTGTTTCGGGACTCCTGGGCTTCCTCAGAGAGGTGGCCGATGGGAAGACAAAAACTACTTATTATTCTTTCTCCATGTATTAGTATTTTATGTACTGTAACTGGCATAAAGTACCAGTTGTACATCTCGACAAAGCGCCTAGCTGTATCTAAAGCATATTTCCCATACTTGGTGCTGTCTATGCTTTCCCCACATGTAATTACTCCCAGTATTACGGATAGTCTTTTAATTAACTCTAAATCTACACCAGTTACCTCTGACACTACCTCTGGGTTTTGGAAAAAATTTCTGGAAGTATTCCCTGTGTTGGTTGTACCTAAACCTTGTTGGACATAATCCACTCTGATTCCCAGTCTCTTTCGCAATTCGTTCTGAATTCTTTTTTTGTTCGCTTCCTTTTGTGGTTTAGTTTCTGCATTAGAAGACCATCGCTTGAATGTCAAATTATATCCAATATGTAACACAAATTCCATACACTTTATTCTGGCATGTAAAGGAGAAATTCCCAGTTTTATCGCTTCCTCATTGCATGGCTTCTTAATAACTAAATCTATATTGTTCATTTCTTTGGGAGTTGCATTACATATATAACAGACTGCCGAAGCTTTGCAACAACTAACTGCTTGGGCTACTTTTGTATCAATCATGGGTAAGTAAAAGATTGTGGCTAATCTTAATAACTCTGCCTTTTATGTTCACAAAAGTTGGCAACAGATTATTTATATTTTCTTGCATTCTTTCAACAAGTTCTCTGGTCTTTTCTGAAGTTTCTTTTGCGTATTCAAATTGAATCGGTCGACAAAATTTTGTAGAGGACGGCTTCTCATTTCTCCATACGTTTACATTTTCCGTGGTTCCAAGAACTAAAGGCACCATGGATACCATAAATAAATTTGCATCGGATACATCGGTAAGTTCTGATGATACTGACTTTGGTTTGACGAACCATCACAACCCCATTTTGAAGTCAAAGTAAGTGCTTCTGGAATGTCTTCGATATTTTTTAAGTCCTCGGTGGCAAATATTCTTGTTGCTGTATGATCGACTAAACATTGCAAATCAACTTGAGCAGATGTTGGACTAATATTGATGTTTTCAGGATAACAATTTACCTTTTCTTCCTGAACTTTATAATATGGTGGCAATACATCACATCCAAAGTATTTAAGTCCATTACGAACCACTTCATATTGGTGTTTTGATAACTGAGCATCTATTAATATGGCCAGTGCTTTTTGAGGATTCATGTATATTTGTTTTGTTTAAGTTTTTCCAGATCCAGCTGCAGCCTCTAGTTGTTCTTTGGAGTAACTTCCGCGAAGTTGTTGTATCTTATAGCGTTTTGCACGTTCAGTGCATTCATGAAATGTCTTCTTTGGTCGCCCAGCAGATAAACGTAGCTTATTCGAAGGACCGGCCGTTACTTCATCCTGCATATTTACAATAAAAGTCTTATCCAGCCATACGGAATGAGATCGGAAAAAAATATTTTTTTTCTGTGACACTGACTCCACTTGGAATTGAACGAGTTTACATATCTTTTTTTAATTTGGTCTAAAATGCTGCAACGTTTATGTTCTTGAAAATAAGGGAATTTCTTACGCAAAAAATCAATTAGCATTTCACTATTACGGCCACATCTAATAAATTCTTCGGTAAGTTCACGATTGCTTATCAAAACAGGTACCATTTTAAAAAGCTAACAATACCAAACAATAACTTACACTACACAAAAGCGCAAATATTTTATATTTATTATGTCATATCAAAACAAAACATATTAATTTCTCACTGCGCGCTGTCAAATCGAAAGAATCACCGCCAACTAAGCTTTATCCGCAAATATCCGCAGATGATTTTTGCATTATTACTTTGGCCAAAGTACATACTAATAAAAAATGGTTAGAAGATGTGGGTACATGTGGCTAGTAATTAAATTACTTAAAATTTATGAAAAATTACAAGAAATTACTTTCTGTTTAGATTTTCAAGACTTAAGGTTTAAAATCGTTACATAAAAATTAAATAAATTCATATTTATAAGTACTAAAGTCCCTGCTTGTTTAGTAAAAAAGTTGAATCTGAGCAAGTTATTTGATATAGCAAAAGCTGATAGGATAAAATTGTTATACTTTTCTACCTTGTTTAAAAATTTGGTATCAATTTGATTTAAAAAATATATTTCCATGTCAATCGGCATAAAATTTGGGCATACGAGCTAAAACTAACTAAAATAGTTATCTAAGAAGAGAAGCAGAAAAAGAATTAGTTTATATAATGAAAAAGAAAAATGTACATTTTTTCCTCCCATAACCCACTGTGAGCCGCCGACTCGTGGAGACGAGCGTGTTTAATCAATCATGCGCATTGAAGACTATAGTCTGTACTGTAAATGCAATATTAACTATTCTTGGTATAAGAAGTATAAGATGTGTGGATACAAATATATATTTCATTTTAAAAATAGAGTTTGGTTTCTTGGTTGGAGTGTAATTATTATTACAAGAAGAACAAACTTTCTCTATTTAAGCCTAAAAGTTTATTATAGAAATAAGAATACCAGACACTTCTTTGAAGATAAATATACAGTGGCGGATTTCCCGTAAGGCCCGGGCCTAGGGCGGCCAGATTTAGGGGCGGCCCCAATCGTGTCAAAAATAGTATATTACGTACCTAGGCCAGTAAAGTAAAAAATGTCTCAGATCACATGTAATTGTCGGCCGAAGAAAAGCTGAGGTCAGCAAACATGTGATCTGAGGCTTTCTTATTTACTGGCCAAGGTGTGTATACTATATAAAAGTTGGCAATAAAGTAATTTCATTATGTAGTCTATATGGTGGATGCTGAGAAAGGGGCGGCTGATAGCTTGGGGCCTAGGGCGCCCGAGACTGCAAATCCGCCACTGTAAATATACCTTTCATAGAAGAATCTTTTTTCTTCAATATATCCTGCCTGTTATTCTTATTCTAACTATAAGATAATTGAAATCAAGTAAATACGCAACTTACATCCAAGAATAGATGAATATTTAAATTATGCCTTGAATAAACAGTACTGAAGCATTATATACTTGCACCAAATATTTATCTTTAAGGATAAGGCTATTGTTATTTGGAGATTTGATTTTTTTCGTGTAATATGCGTATATCGTCAATAATTCTCTTGCAAAAGAGCAAATATGTAATAGGTTCTACACTAAAACCCAAGCTGAAGATTTGGAAAATATTCAAAGTATTAATTGTATCTCGCATTATTTCTTGAAAGTCTTAAGTATTCACATGTACACCTTTAACCTGAGAACTTACTAGTTCTAAAAATAATAATGATAGATACTTAATGGCATATTTGTCAATGTTTTTACTTAATTAAGTATTCATTTAATGTAAAATAGCAAAGACTTTTATCTGTGGCCCATCTCCAGTCATATCTCTTAGAAATCGTGCTGAATAGTTGCAAGATGTAAAAAAGCTATATTCAGAATACCTTAAAAGAAAATAAAATATTTCCTTTCAGACCCCTCTTTAATCAAACATTAGAAGAAGGAGATAAAGCAAAAATACTAGATTTCTGTTTGTGGGTAAAAGACAAGATTTGTTCAGACAAATTGTTGCCTGTTACTTCACCTTAATTTTAGGCGTTTTGAATATGGCCGCTTCGGCTCTGGCCCCGGAATACCTATAAATAGCACAAGTGCTAATTTAGTGACCAGACATGAATGTTTGTGGAAAATTAAGAGCAGGGAATATTCCGGCTAAAATAAACAAAGCTTCTTACAATATTTTGATTGAAATGTTAAAGGAATTCTATTCAACACAGCACAGGCAAACGACGCGATCTATACGATCTAGCCGCAAATTTATATCGGTGTGTAAAATGTGGAATCATGCAGCCATTGGCATTGTTCCAAATACATTTTCAATGATTCTTCGTGCCCTGGATAGCCCGTAATTGATATTTTTTTCTTTGAATAAATCTCATTGTGGAAAAGTTTTAAAACATTCTGAGCGCAAACCGAAAGCCTCATCTCCTAGAAAGACATATGGCAGTTTTGTAGTACTACTTCCAGGAGTTTAAGCTTTGGATATAATTAATTGTCCATTTACAGGTCTTTTAAAAAATGTGTTTTCAACAACTCCTCCATCGAAATACGTCCATTCGTTCCCATATGATAGTATATGAATTCGTAGTTTGGGTTTGATAATGCCATTAGTGCAGGACTATTGTACCCTTTATAATTCCAAAAATAAGATCCATTCCAGAATTGACAATGATCCATAGCCCAACACGAAATCCAACCGGTCAACACATTCCAACGTTTTAATAATCCTCAAACGCCCAACCCACACACCGCCCAACCAGAAACCCATCCGCGCTACACATTACAAAGTGTTAATAATCATTCTCAATCGTCTCCAGCTGCAGCGAGATATTCGCGATTTCTTCAGAAAGACCCATTTAAATAGTTACTTATAGGCAAAAATATTATTTGTTATGTTAATACTTTTACATCAATACTTATTAAAAACACTTACCATTATATTATATTCTCGTTTTAATCCTTCATAAATAGTTTTGCAAGTGTCTGGTATGATTTTGCTCAAAGCTGGAGCAGATATAGCACAAGTAAATTTTAAATCGTCATAGCTTCATCCTGTTGCTAAAAATCGTAACGTGGCAGTGAGCCGTTCATGCACTGTAATTGCCTTTCACATCCTAGTGTCACTTCTTTCAATACATGGAGTCACAATTTTAAGCAGTTCGAAGTAGGTTGCTTCGTCCATACGTAAGTAACTAAACTAGCCTCCAGGTTCTAACTTCAATTCGTTTAGCAAATTAATGTGTGTGTACCCCAGTAGCACAACAATATTGATAAAATATTATATTTACATATTGGCCCAACGATGGAAACGTCAGATTTTTTTTTAATGGCCCAATGCATATTTTCAATATAAATCCGATATTAAAGATTAATATTGTCACAATATTACGATCCAATAAATGTGTATTATTTATTTTAGATATAGTGCCAATATTTGTTTTTTAGATTGTCACAATATATACTTTATATATTGCATCAATATACGTTTTTAACATATCACATATAATATATAAAATATCGGATATATATTGTAAATCTATATTGGGCCGTTAAAAGAAAATCTGACGTTTCCAACGTTTGACAAATATGTAAATATAACATTTCACCAATATCGCTGAGTCCCATGAGATCGATATGCAAACGTAATATCTTACCAATATTAATTTGCTAGTAGGGTCAGATTACAAAAAATATTAAAGACTGAATTGTTTAGTAGAAATTTTTTATTATTATTTTAGAATATAATTTTAACAGAAAAAAACTCAAAAACTAACTCCAAATGAATAAAAATAAAAATACAGAAAATATCAAAAGTAAAAGGCTACTATATATCATTTTTCGTAAATAATAATAAAGTTTTAAGATGTCTGATTTTTCCGTCCGCCTTCTCTGTCCCCGGCACCCTCTAAATATGCTGAAATTGACCTCTCAATTTCCGTATCGGAGGCATTGTTGAATCGCTTTCGGACAGCTTCTAAAAATGCACACGTTTGTAGTCAAATTTATGAGATAATTATACAGGGTGCCACGAAAAATGAGGCTGATCATCAACCAAATTCTTTGGGCTTAAATATGTTGATTCGCAAATACAAAACAATAT
>JAEQML010066578.1:0-19856 GCA_016904865.1 Pissodes strobi | reverse complement strand
AAGCGAAAAATCATATTATATTAGGATCACAGAAACGTGAGGAAGTAAATTTAGAGTAGGAAAATTTCCCGTCAAAAATACCTCAGGAGTAAAACCTATATGCCTGGCCTATCGATGTTTCAGTAGGTATAACTTGTACCAAAAGATTAAATTTTTCTAGGCAAAAATTAATTTTTTATCAGTATTGCAAGAGTGTAATGAACGTCGATTTACCCTATTCCGTTACTTACTGTGTATTCGGCCTCTTCTTCACCTCCTGTTCATTATCTGTAACCGGGTTAGCAGTACCAGTGTGTTGACATCCTATTTCGACGTAAAATTATTTACCTATACACTTGGGCAAACGCCCATATTTTACCACCTCGTTGAAAACCACTTTATATCTCTTACCAGTGCTTAATTCTATTCTCAGGTATATTAAATTTAGTTAAATGAACGTAAGCCACATCAGTTTCGTTTTAAATTTAATAAAAACAACATTTGAATTTGCGAAACTTTTGCGAGAGCACACAATTGAAAGGGGGCATTTTATTATTTACTACTGGCTAAATTTATTCACTTATTTTCTAATATGACCTCGTATCTACTGACCGCCAGACAATCAGTCTGCACCGTACAAGAAAAATTACACTGGTATCATTATTTAGTCGCTGAACTTTTTTCCAGTGATTCAACTTTCCTAGAATATTATATTTTATCTGAGAGCACGATAGGTAAACCGAGCCAGTCAAAGAATTATGGATTATTGAAAGAAAATCCATTAGCAATCTTCTTTCCGCAGTGAATTACTAAATAACATTACAGAGTACGCTAGCACTAATTATTTTAATGGGATACTCATTTGATTATCGACTACATACAGCAATAAATGTTTCCAAATATACAGGCACTCTACGCCTTAGGATTTAAAACTAAACTTACTATCTAACGCTAGCACTGAATTGCTTTACTGAAATACTCGTGAAATTCTCACAGACATACGACAATAAATGTTTCCAAATATATAGGCACTCTACACATTATGATTTAAAACTAAACTTATTGCCTAACGCTTAATGTTAACCCGGATCCTGCCATTGCTTCTGTTTGACAACCTGCTCCCTCGACGGATGACGAATTGCAACAACGATTCTTTACATTACTTTTCGAACCAACGACATGAATTTACTTAATTACTTAGTGATTTCCACGAGCCTCTAAACTGTGAGACACTAATTTCAGGTTTGGTCAATACTGTGAGGATAGTAACAGACTTGAAAAATCAAAGTTATATTATAAATTTCTCGCGCCCCATTTGGGCATTACGACCCACGACAAATGAAATTTTTATTCAAGACTAATTTTTCTCCGATCAATTCACACTTTTATAGGAGATTTTCGACGCGTTTTTTCCCCAGAAAAATCCGGAATCGGTACACCTGCAAGAAATTCACGTGTGAAAATGGCCCGATTTTCGACGACAGCAACTATTCGAGTTGTAACTAGTTTTACATTCCAATATCCCAAGTGTTCCAAATTTTCCATGCTAAGCTTGGGTCGTTACGGAATTTAGTTCACACATGTAGTTTAAATTACAAGTGGTATTTGAACCTATATGGTCATGACTTTTTTGTCTTTCATTTCAATTCGCTGGAATTGGGAAATTTTTATTATGCACGCCCCCTGGCCAATGATGTTCTTTTTAGAACAAAGTTTGGGGAACGTGCGTAAGAATGTTTGACCGCTGATGATCTTTTTCTAGTTAGTTCATCTAGTGTCGCGTTCTACTGCAGTCGAAAACAAAAGTTTAAGTCAACTCCGATTTAAATTGGTTCTCGAATCTTGTGAAGTTATATACCATGCCGTTTATTGAAATATATTCCAATGGTAAGTGATTATTATTTTTAATTGAACGGTGTTAGGTGCTTTTGTCGTACACTTCTATTAGGTAAACTGATTAACCCTTTTCCGCGATTCTGGCATTACTTCGTGAAAGTTAAACATCAATTTGTTTTTAATTCTTGTTAATTAAAATAAAATTATTATTTTATTTGAACGTTTCCCCTTGGTTTTTATTCGAGACTTAATTTAATTTTTGAACAATTAAAGTAATTTTTTGTTAACAAATTGTTGAAACAATTCTTAAAATAAATCAGGTGCCAGCCCTGATCGTCACAGGAGCGCGAAGAGATAAATTTTAACTCGGAAATTTTCTCACCAAAAAAGAATATTTTCATATCAATAAAAGACTACGAAATCACAATCAAAAATGATCTGAAATAAAAACGCCCTTTTTCGCATTTTTCTCAAAATGGCGAAGAAAAAGAGGGTAAAATTTATTAATGCTTTCTTCAATTTTTTCCACAACCGCCGCGCCGTTTTTGAACGACTTGCCAAGCTTGGGTTAGTTTGGTTTAGTTAGTGGTCTAGGAACCTGATCGCCTGTACGCATATAATTTTTTTCAGCTCCCTTGTGTGATTGATTAACAGCCTTTCATTACGAACGTTTACAATATTTGCAAAACTTTATCAGTACCATAAAAATTGTCTCATTTATTTAAATATTATTATTTATAACTCAAGAGATTACAACGTCAGGAGTGAAGATAACAATTTCATTAACAGAAAGTGCGCAAAATTACAAGTAACTTATGATCACGAAATGCATAAGTATCAATACCTATCAGTGGCGTGCTATCACTCTAGATATTCTGAACTAATTTCCTATAATTATAAAAAATAATTTTAATACTAGGAAGACCTTGCGATAAGACCACACCCTTAATAAATGCCCAGCCTCATAATATACAATTATTAGAAAACGGCCAGTGGAGAAGCACATCATGCATATCGGGGAAGTCCCGTCTGGTTTCTATTTTTATTTTGCTACCTATACACTATTCCCACAAAGAATTTATGGTCGTATTTTGAAGTCAAAATTAGAATTATTTTTCCTATACATGTCCTAAAATGCACAAAAAATGCGGAAAAATAGATCATCTTGAACTGTGATTACAATTATGCATGAAATCTCCGGCTCCTGTAGCATTTTTTTTGAGGGAGTGATGAAGAGAAATTTAAGAATTAAACAACACCGTCTAGTCAGGCATACAAAAATGAAACATTTTGAACGAGAGAGGAGTATTCAAATTGTTATTAGACCCCTCAATCTTTCCTCAAAATTAGGTTTGCCCCATTTTGAGACAAAACAGGAATAAAGAGGAACAGAGGCTGCAATTTTCACGCAACGAACGATGGATGTAGCCCCGAGGTACAGGGTGCATTTTAGGACAAAAAGTCTTATTTTGACCTCATAAAGACCCATTAAAATATTTGTAGTGAATTTTGAAACTCTCTGTATAATGTTATAATGTTTTTCGAGGATGTTAAACTTAATAAAAATAATAAAATTCGTTGGCAGGGGACATTAGTTTCTGGTATAATTTATAACAAACCACCAACGACGCGACGTCTAAGAATTCGTTGGTAACAACAACAAGCAGGTAATCAATATATTCTTTTATCTATGCAGGTAATTATTAATGAAATTTTAAGTAATGGCAGGATAGGGCGAATAAGCGACCGCAATTAAAAAGAAATCTAAATCAACGAGTGTATGGCGCAGACGCTCGATATTTCATGTTTAATTTCGTTGCTCCACTCTCACTACAACGCGGAATTAGTGGACGTTTTATAATTGTATCAAGAATTGTACAATTCCACATGCGATAACACCATATGAAGTTTCAATGCAATAACCGAGTAATTAAGGTAAACTGAACAGGAAAGTTAACACTGAGAAAGTGTGAAAAACAAGCACCTTCTGCTATTTTTGTACAGGCGATAATGTAATGAATCTAACAGAATTTAAAGAAAAAACTCATAGGCCTAATTATTGCACAGCATTTACAAAAGGAATTATGTAATAAATAAAATAAAAATTACTTCTTTACTTCAAAAACAGTTATTACAAAAAATTTTCTTAAAACTATGTTTAACAAAAGAACCAATATTCAAGCATAGTACTGCAAACTACAAACTAAAATATATGATAAAATTAAATTAGAGAGGACGGTATCAGATGTGCCATATCGAATATTCAGAAATTAATTGATTATAAAATTCAGAGGAGCCGAAGATTACGAAAACTGGTTAGATAGTCTATAAAATTTTGACATGGTATACCAGAATTCCATGATCTAAAATTATTAGTAGCAGGTAAATTCGAATATACTACTTACTCACAGCAAAACTAGCCTTAAAGTGAGGAGCTGATGGGTCATGATCCTCCATCACAAAATATGACCATTATGTGCTATTACTTTCCTTCGTTTCGTTTTGTTTTTTTTTTTAAAGGAAAACTTCTTTAACGTCGTTGGGAGTGATTTGAGACTCGATGAAACGGAAAAAGCAACACCAATAAAAAGAAATAGATCTATAGGATGTAGCCAGCGAGAGAACACAGTTCCGGTCATATATTTTGAGGCGGGAGAATTAAATGTTATTTTCACTTAATGAGTAAATATAAGAAACTCCTAGTTATTATGTATGCTAAACTGCATAACTATTAAATTCATTTATTATATTTTCGAATAAGTTCCGAGTTCAAGTATGAGCATGCGGCTTATCTGTTAAGAGGTGAATTAAAATAGCATTATTAGATTTAGGTACTACACAAATATTAATTTTTATTTCCAATATTTATTTGAAAAGTGAATAAATCTTTTAGTCTGTTACATATGGATCATTTGCAATAAAATATGTCCTACAAGGATAAATACATTATCTGATTTTACCTAACATGTTTGCTTCGATGACGATCATACGTTCTCACAAGCAAGGATCCCTGCTTTATTCTATGGAGTGGAAACGTGGATCCTGGATACCAGGACCATCAATACACTAGGAACATTCGAAATGTGGACCTACCATAGAATTTTAAGTGCCATGGACTGAGAGAGTAAATAACGATGAAATCTGGCAAAGATAGAGAAATGTCGCTCAACATAAAAAGAAGAAAAGCTGCTTACTTGGGACACATAATAAGGAATCCCAAATACCAGCTACTACAGTTAATCATTGAGTGCAAAATATAGGATAAACGGAAAGTGAAAAGAAAATAAATGTCTTGGCTGAGGAATTTCAGGGAGTGAACGGGGCTAAGAAGGATAGGAGACCTGGTTCATACAGCAGCAGATCGGGAAGCTATCATGCTATGGGAATGTCTCATAAAAGGTACATAAGTATTCTAACTGTTCAAAATTCTTGTGTTAAGCTCTTCGCCGTCACAATTTTGCTCTAATAGCAAATTGCCCACAGTTTGTGGTTGTAACAACATTTCTAAAACGCTCTGAATAAGTCTGCTTTTTAAAGGTTTACGAAGAACATTTACAGATTTTTTTTTAAAGAGCAAAAAAGCTCTATAAGCATTTTTCCTCTATTTACGTTCTGGTTAAGAGTGTTTAGCAAAACTCACCGGCTTTACACCGCTATTATAACATAAATAATAGGAAGTGTTTTTTTTTTTTTTTTTTTTTTTTTATGGCAGTGGCACACACACTAAAGGTAGATCCTATGGCGCTCGACGAGCGGTGTGTGTGCGAAGATGTTGATTGACACGGTTCTTGAATATTTGTAGGTTGTAATTAGTGGGAAACAGATGTCCTGGAAGTGAGTTCCACAGTGATGCAGTGCGCCAGACAAAGGAGTTCTGGTAAAGCGATGTTCTAGGTGTTTCTAGTTGTACGACGAACTGGTGCGCTCCCGCCGTCTGTCGGGACTGCCTGACAGGAGTTGCCAGGGGCGGGATTATGTGGGCCAAATCCTGGGAACATCTGCCGTGAAAGTATCTGTAAAACAGAGACATCTCGGCCACATGTCTGCGATGTTCCAGACTATCCAGATTCCGGGTCAACTCCGGATCGCCGACGAGACGCACAGCCCTCTTCTGAATGGAATCCAGCAGCTTTAGGGTATGCTTTGGTGCGGCACCCCAGATATGTGAGCAATATTCTAAGCACGGTCTTATTTGCGCTTTGTACAGCAAGAGCAACTGCTGCGGTGTATAGAGTTTCTTGTTGCGAAATAGCGCACCAAGCTTCTGGGAGGCTGATTTTGCGATGTTAGCAACATGGTCATGCCATGACATATTGCTGTTGACCGAGACACCCAGCAGCCCGATTGACGAGGATGAAGGAATGGTCGATCCTGCCATAATGATGTCAGGGCCCGCTGTATTGGCCCTCTTAGTAAACGTTGCTGCTTGGGTCTTCGCTGCATTGAACTGGACCAAATTTCGGTCGCCCCAAGTTTGAACTTTCTCCAGGTCTTGATTAATTGCTGTAATCTGCTCCTGTCTGCGGTGATGAGTCTCAGTCGCTGGTAAGGGTTTTTCTGATCTAAAGTGGGAGACAAGGGTACTGTCATCAGCAAAACTGTAAACAGGATTATTCGTTTCGATCAGCAGGTCATTAATATAGATGAGGAACAGAGTTGGTGAAAGTATTGCGCCCTGAGGCACGCCCGCGTTGATGGTAAATGTGTCCGAGATGTGTCCATCGACTGCAACATGTAGGGATCGGTTCTTAAGGAAACTGGCCAGCCAGCTGCAGAGAGAGGCGGGCAGTCCCAAGGACGGCAGTTTGTTGAGCAGTCCGTCATGCCAAACTCTGTCGAATGCCTTTGAAATATCCAACGCAATCGCTCGAGACTCTCCGTAGTTTTCAATTGCCCTACTCCATATATGAGTGACATAGGCCAATATATCTCCTGTCGATCTCTCTTTGCGAAAGCCGTATTGATTATCGCTGATTATTCTGTTGCTCTCGAGGTACTTGAGTAGTTGCTGGTTGACTACACGTTCCATGACTTTGGAGATTATTGGAAGCAAGGCAATCGGGCGATAGTTTGAGGGCGTGGTTTTCTTGCCTTTTTTTGGAACAGGTTGCACTCGAGCGACTTTCCAAGAGGATGGATAAATCCCTTTTCTGTAAGAAAGAGAAAAAAGCCTGGAAAAAACAGGTGTTAGTTCGTTGGCGCAGCTCTTTAGCACGATGGCAGGTATTCCGTCCGGTCCTGATGCCTTTTGCGTATCTAGTTCTTTAAGGATTTTGCGAATATCACGATGAGAAAACTTGACTTCTGCCATGGTGGTGTTGATGTTCGGTATAGTGGGGAGAGTCTTGCTTTGGGGCACGTCTAAGGTAGAGTGCGATGAAAACATTTTGGCGTGCATGTTTGCTTTTTCTTTGGCTGTAGTCGCCGCGATGCCACGTTCGTCCGTCAAAGGTGGGAGAGACGTTTTTGTAAAGTTGTTACTTACTGCCTTTGCTACCGACCAGAAATTCCTGGAGCCACTGGGGCATTGCAAAAGTTTATTCCTGATCCTTTGATTGTGTTTGTCCTTAGTTTCGTCGATCACAAGCTTGTACTCGTTTCTCGCTTCGATAAAATAATTGCGATTTTCAGCGGTCTGATTTTGCTGCCAGTACTTATAGGCTTGCTGTTTCCTTCCTACAGCTCTTTCGCATCTTTTGTCGAACCAGGGCTTTCCTTTTGATGGTAACTTGATGGAATTTGGGATGTATGCTTCCATTCCTGAGGAGATTACTTGCATGATTTCTTCGCAGCAGTCTGACGGGTCGTCAGTGGCAAAGCAGACGTCGAGCCAAGGAAAATCTAGGTAAAACTGCCTCAGATCGTCCCAATTTGCAGAATTGTAATGCCAGATTTTGCGAGGCAATGGTGGATCCTTCTGTATATGGGGCTTTCCAAGAATATCTACAGAGATTTCTTATAGAACCAAAAAGCTTCATTATTTTTTAAGTTAATTTTGTACTTTGCCTGGAAAGCATTTATCAGTGTATTGAATTCCTAGATATTCTATTAAACTTACATTACATTACCTAGGTATTCTGTACAATAACTGAAAACTGAATTATACACTTTGCCTGTTGCCAGTTGCCAATACAAAATATTTGAAACACATACTAAACATTGTACATTTATTATAAATATTAGTACAAATTTATTTAATTATATATCGCACAACGATGATTCAGTGATCCGTCTATAGCAGGAAACCGGTCGCCGGCTTTAAATATTTATTTTTCGAGCCAATGTTTAATGGTTTAGCTCACTTACAGTTCATTGCGTAGTTATTTTCGGTTTACACGATCCAAACAATTCGTATTCTGTAATCTGTGGTTCTGTGCTGTGTATTTCGTGAGCCGGAGACCGGACCGTCCTGCGACAGCATTTTTTTAAGGAAGTGAAAAGTAAAAGCGAAAAAATGGTCAAATCTGTAAGTAGATGAGTTAACACTTAATATACATACTCATCAATGTTTTCTATATTATTATCCAAATGCAGTACGAACAATTTATTTATTTATATATAGCATAGATTATTTTCACTGCATGAAATCTTATACCTAATTATTTGTATGCAAATAAAATCAGTGTAAAGATATCGTCAATTGCGAAAGGTTTTGACACAATAGATCAATGCTTCAAGTTGAAAATTGACTGATTCATCGTTTCAGTGACGTGTGACGTCACCTTACATGGAGATGAATGATTCTTCACAATCTTCATATCTGTAACAAAATTATTATTAACCACTTAATCAGTTGTCCTAGGCGCGACATTTTTGGTTATTATATTTTGTAAATATTTATTATTTACAATAATTAACTGTGTTGGTAAATCACAGAAAAAAAATGTTCTAAAAACAACTAATGATGAACCCAAGAAAAAGAAACGTGTAGAGAAGCTAAAAGGATTACAGGGTAGTAGAAGAGATAATTTTAGGATATAAAAATGGAAAGACAATTTTATAAGAATTCTACTGCTAATATATAATACCTATATGAATGCATTTCCTGCTGTAAGTTTCTCAGATGAAATGGTTAATTTATGTAATTAAAATACCAATGACAGGGCCAATGTAAATTATCTTAGATCAATTAAATGTTATGTTAAACAAATTTCCAGGCAAAATACCTAACGTCTCAACATAGAAACGTGCAGTGAGTATTTATTTTCCCTTGGTGGCTAATATCATTGTATACAATAATACAATGCTAATATTAAGAGTACTTATCTGGTTCTCTTGGGAAATACTATGTTACTTAATTAACAAAATTTAAATTTTTGTGTTAGACCGATTTTGCCGTTTATTCCTCAGAAACACATATATTGAGTGTTTTTACGTCAATTTTAGACGTTTTTTATTTGCGGAAACCTAATAGTAATCAACTGTTTTACGAAACAAGAGAGTGAATAGGGGTGCTGGGTAGGGTAAAAAAAGTGTAGAAAATAGAAAATATCGAATATGTAAAGACGAGTTTTGTTAAAGATATGCGTTACTTTTATAAATATTCCAGTGGCGTAACAAGGTTAAGCAAAAGAGCTCCACTGCCCCATTGCAGTTAATTATTTTTTTTATCATTCTACAAATATTTCGCGAAAGGCTCTCCGCTCGCTTCGCTCGCTGGGGGGGCGCAACCAAATAAAACTAACCCAAAGCATATCCAAAATGGAAAAAAATTGAATTGATACTGTCATAAATTTTAGTCTTTTGCACACGTAAAACTCAAATCTATTTTTTTGACACTAAAGTATGAGTCTCGGTATGAGTTTTTGCCTCGGTTTTCACAAAGTAAAATGTAATGTACTACAGTTGTATGCTTAAGTCTCGGCTTAAGTAACAACAAAATTCAAAAACTAATCTGACACGTCTTCTAACAATTGACCAAAATTTTTGTAATGCAGTTTTCAAAAGATTAGGGCACATATTATGGCCTATATATTAGGCTACCCTGTGTTTTTAATATTGTGCATATTTTGTATGCACATGGTACTAAATAAATGTCTACAATTCTTATAAATTTCATCTGTCCCCAAAAATATATACACATTTATTTTCCTTTTTGTTTGTTACATTTAAATGATTCTTAGTCAAAATATGAAAAAACAAATTTGGGGATTTTTTAATATTTTCACTTTTGTCGCCAGCCTCAGACCAGCTAAAAAGAAGACATAGACGAGAGATTTTTAGGAACTAAAAATAGAAAGACAATATAAGAATTTCACTGCTAATATAGGAATGCATTTCCTGCTGTAAATTTCTCAGATGTAATTGTTAATTTATATAATTAAAATACCAATGCCAAGGCCAATGTAAATAATTTTAGATCAATCAACTAACCCAGACGTGCAGTGCGTATTTATTTTCCCTTGGTGGCTAATATTAAGAGTAGGTACTTATCCGGTTCTACTAATGGGAAATACTATGGTACTTAAGGAATATAGTTAGTTATAATTTTTGTTATGTGCTTGCCCTTGTCTTTGTTCCTTGTTATTAGTAAGTCCAAGACGAGGCCCTAAAATTGGTCTCTATGTTAAGACGCTATTTTCAATGAATAACTTTTAACATAATTATGAGAGTGGAGCTATTTTATGTATTATTTTTAGCTGGTCTGTGGCTGAGGAGAAAACTGAAAGTATCAAAATATCACAGAATTTCGTTTTTTAAATTTTGACTAAGAGTCCCTTTAAATGTAACAAACAAAAATGAAAATAAATGTGTACATTTTCGGGGCAAATGAAATTCATATAAGATTTGTAGGCATTTACTTACTACCCTGTGCATGTATACAAAATATGCACATTATTAAAAACGCATGGTATCCTAAACTAGAGGCCACGAAATATGCCCTAGTGACCGCGCTGGTTGTCGGTCACTTAAGACATTTTCTGACTTTGCTTATATGTCTGATTAAGAATTATTGACATTTTGTTGTTGTGGTATCGTCATTGAAATGATTGAAATATAGATATTTGAACCAAAATTTTTACAAATGCTTTGGAAAAGGTCTTAGATTTAAAATAAAATAAAATCTGTACCTATGTGTACTTTTCTCTGTATTCGGCCACCATGCACCAATTACCGACCACGGCGGAACCGGTTTTCGATCGGCTGGCCGAATAAACCCGAATATGTGGCCACCCCTGTTTTCGAAAGCATGTTGAGGCTAGGAGAATGGGTAAAAATTATTAACAGGCCAAAAAGAGGTAATGATATATTTAGCATAAAAACAAAATACGAAATAAATTAAAAACCATTTATTGGCTAAACAACTAAAAATAGAAACAGTTAAGATTTGTTATGTGTTATGTGTACAATCGCACTATGTAGCGGCCACTTCATATGTTAAGCTACATAACGCCGTGCATTTTAATAATCACAGCCAGTATTTTTGTCAAGCTAAATCATCTGTGTCACTGTTAAGATCCTCCTCACAAAGGGTACATTTCAATACCTTTTTTCATCCTTTTCCTTGCTGTTTCGGGATTTTCTTCCAACCTTTTTAGCAGCCTTCTTCTTTTTTATTTTTCAGTTTCTTTCTGCTTTTTATTGGCTTCCCTCTGCCCCCTTTTTAACTTTATTTCTTCCAGTTTCTCCTCTGTCTCCCGTTTATTTTTCAAATAGTAATATCGCGTTAGGTAGCTGTTCTTTTGACGTTTTGGTTTGTGCCTTCTTCAAGGCCTCTGGAAAACGCATCAAAAAAATCGATACTTTTCATTATTCATTATTTCATTATTTGCTTCATTATATTCCTCTATTTTCCGTTGTTCTACTCTATACTTGTTGTTGCATTTACGTTCTACTATTGTTTCTCCTTCCGATTCACCATCAGCTACCTTTTTTCCTGTGTTTTTATTTATATCAGTAATTTTTTGTTCCTCTGGTATCTCATAATCTGTTATTGTGTCATTATTGCCCCAAACTTAATTTACACCATTTCCTTCTGCTTTTTCTTTTATGTCACCATCTGTTCTTGTTGGTCCGAACTTCAATTATATCAGTCTCGGTTCCCTAAAGCATCAGGAGAATATGAGAAAAGTGTTCTCTTATGACGTTGCTTCTGCACTTTTCCGTGGTTTTTGTCTTTGGTCATCTGAAAGGAAAAAAAGGGAGATACATACCTGTTCCAGGTATGTAGATGAAAAAAGCTCACTTTTCGGTCACCAGTTTACATAGATTTTAAATGAAAGGACGAAAGCCGGTATCATTCCTGCTGGTTTCGACCGCTGAATGTTTATTATATTCATATTAAAAAAAAATGAAAACAAATTAAAGCACATATTCATATTAATAACGCCAATATCATCTGAAAAACGATAAAAAAAAATAAAGTTCTTGTGTAAAAAAGAAAGTTGATGATGACCACTTGAAGACGAAACGTCGGATTTCAAACTGGATGCCACCATTGGATAGAGCGGAAAAAGTGGCAACGCAGAAGTGCAATTCAATTTGAAATCAAGCCCAGGAAGAAAATAAAACGATCTTTCAAACGTTCGTTTTTTTTTCGGATATCTCCGGCAAAACTCGGAATTTTAGAACTTTCTAAACGGCATATTTTGACAAGATACATTCTCTTACGGTTTTCGAGTTCCTCATAAACTCGAATTCGAGCCACCCTGTACAGAATAGTAAACAAATACAAATACCGAGATAAATATCTACAAATTTTATAAAATTTCATTTGTCCCGAGAATTTACGCACATTCATTTTCTTTTTTGTTTTTTACATTTAAATGATTTTTAGTCAAAATGCGATGACTTTTACTCATTAGAATGGAACTCGTAAGGAGCAATGTTTAATTTTTTTTAGGTAATATGTCCTGTGTAGACATAAATCTATACTTTTAAGTAAGAAAATAAAATCTACAATATACAGGGTGATTAACAAATTACAAAATTTTAGTAAAGCAAAACTAGTTTTTCTAAATCACCAGGCTTTACAAATAATTTGTAACTTTTTAAGCATCCTGTACATTATAGAATTGAATTTTTTACTTAAAAGTGTAAAATTATGTCTGTGAAGAGGATATATTAGTCATTTGTTTACAGTAATGATTACCAAAGAGTTCCAGCGTAATGAATAAGAAAGCCATATTTAATCTTGAAGAAATCATATTTCGAACAAAACTCTAAGTAGTTAGGTTTCAAAAAAAATTTTATTTATTTTTTACATTTTAACTAAAATCTATTTAAATGTAGGTAATAAATAAAAACGAAACCAGGTGTTTGTACATTTTCTTGACGATAGAAATTTTACAGATTTTGTACGTGTTTGTTTATTACCCTGTACATACAAAAAGTGTGCAATATTAGAAACACCCGGTAGCTTAGTGGATAGGCTATAAAATGTGCTCTAAATGACATTAAAAATTAAAAACCCTTTGTTAATTTTTGGAGATACCTAGGTACGCTAAAAACTAGACTAAAAATTGTTCGTATGCGTTTCAAGTGAACATCTTTGTTACCCATAATAGCACAAATATTAAAGATATTAAAAACAAAAGGGAGGAGTGGACCAAAAATTCTTATTTTTATTACTACATATTTTGATAGAGTAGCAAAAAAGTTCTTAAACTTATTTTGATAATCCTGAAAAATATCACAGATATGAGATAAAGCAGAACTTTTTGCATAGGACACCGTTTGTAGGGATGCAAATATATACATAAACAAACAAAATATAAATTCTATAACTAGGAAACTATTTAGGTATTTATTCTGCTATAAATCCAACGTCTATTTACTTCATTTAATTCAAAGTAAGTAAGAAATGCCGACAACATTCTAACACCATTTTTTAAATTATATAGATACTTACTTTCAATTGAAAAATATGTACAATTAATGAATTATTAAAAATTATATATTTAAATTTTTAATACAGGATGAGTGTGTTTTAATTATTCCGTTTTCAGCCCACCGTTTTTCCTGCTGGCGACTTCGACGATGAAGCCGACGCTAAGGCTTTGAAAGAAGCCTTCAAAGGTTTTGGTACAGATGAAGATACGGTTATTGATATCATCGCCAGAAGAAGCAACGAACAACGAAGGAAAATTGCGTCCACTTTTAAAACTATGTATGGAAAGGTAAGTTAGATCATGAGAAATGTTAATTAAAACCAATAGTACTTAGGTAAATAACGACTTACATAGAATGAGATGATTCTCCTCCGCGGCTTTTCTGCTAGAATAAGCGCTGGCTTAATTTATTCCATGCATATCGGATCTAGATACTAAATTTTTTAAATGGGCAACACTGCTGGCTCTTCTGTAGCTGGCCACCATTTATATTCTAAAAAACAAATTCCAGTAATGAATAGTATTAGTGATGAGCGAGACTCGAGGCGAGACTGGTCTTGGTCTTGCAGCGTAATATCATGGGATTATTTGTAATAATATTTTATTCCTCCATTACTTTTTTAAATCTAAATTGGTTGCATATTACATTCAATTTAATAGGTAAGGTGGACAAATGCTTTGTAGAAATAGCCGGAAGCCGCAAATTGCTCGCTTTTGCTTTGGCGGTGGTGACCGATCAAAGCAGCTTTTTATCTTTCGTTTTACGTACGTATCAATAATTAATTCGATTTTTAATTAGTAAATAATAATTGGTGTGGTATTGGTATATGTTCGATTTTTGGATTTTTATGTTTTCGAAAATGTTTGTTTTTTAGTTACCCAATGGTAAGAGTGGACCATATGGAAATCAAATTCGAAACAGTCTCATATAATTTTATTATTTACTCATCGCCCGGCCGGTCGCGAAGTTTCAGGATCGCTGGACTGGAATTATCTCGATGGCCTCGTCGAGATCATATAGAGTGGCCTCGGAATACTTCCCGAATATTCGTGATAGATTTGAGATTATATATAAGCAGACCTAAGGCGAATGTTAGTCAGTTCAGTTCAGTTAATCATTGAGTGTTGAATAGATATTAGTTGTAAAGTTATAAGAGTAGTTTAAAGTGTTAAATTGTATACAGTGATAGTGAATAAAGAGAGTATTAGTTGAAAATAGTCAAGTTGTAATTTTGTTAAAAACCCACGGGAAAAACGTTACAATTGGTGTCAGAAGTCGGATTGTGAAGGGACCGGACTTGCGAAGTATTTTTCAAAGAAGAAGTACAAGTACGTCAACGAGACCGTTTGATTGCTGGATTCTGGTAAAGTTTTATAACATTCTATGGTCAATACAAGGCAACAAACAGCAGAAATGGAGCAAATAAATAAAATGTTGGCCGATTTCATGGATAATTTAAATGCTGAGAGGCGAGCGGATCGGGAGGAGGAGGAACGTAAAAAGCAAGCGGATCGGGAAGAGGATGAACGTAGAAGGCAAGCGGATCGGGAAGAGGATGAACGTAAAAGGCAAGCAGAACAGGACCGGCTTCAGAAAATATTGCAAGACCAGGAAGAGCAAAGACAAGCAGAACAGGACCGGCTTCAGAAAATTTTACAAGATCAGGAAGAGAAAAGACAAGCAGAGCAGGACCAGCTTCAGAAATGGATGCTGGATGTAATTGTAGGCGAGCAAGGAAAATTACAGAAAATATTGGACGGACAAAATGAGAAATTTGAGAGAGAAGTAAACAATATTCAAAAAGAAGTTGGAAATGTACAAAAAGAAGTAGGAGACGTACAGAAAGAAGTGAAGAATCTACAAGCAGAATTTACCAGACTAAAACACCAAGCACCCACCGAGAGGGCATTCGCCTCAGGACAAAACATCAAACCTCCAACGTACGACGGTCAAACATCCTGGACAATGTACAAAAGACAATTTGAAGCCGCTGCTGTTGCCAACGGTTGGAATAATGAAGAAATGGCTACATCACTGGTGGTAGCGCTTCGTGGATCTGCCCTGGAACTACTGCAGACAATTCCCATCAGCCAACAGGGGAATTATGACATACTTGTAGCTGTCCTGGAGAGACGATTTGGCGACCAACATAGAAGACAGCTCTATCAGGCACAAGTTAAGTCCCGACATCAGAAAAGCCTGGTGAAAACCTGCAAGAATTTGAGGCAGACATTAGACGTCTCATTCAATTGGCCTACCCGGGAGCGACAGAAGAATTTCAAGAGGAACTTGCTGCCCAATATTTCGTGGATGGTATTAGAGATCCAGAAACTCAGAAAATGCTACGCCTAGCCAAATTTGATAACAGCAGCGAAGCTTTGGGTCGAGCCCTAGAAATCGAGGCGGCCTGTAACATCTCCAAGCCAAAAATCAGGGCCGTATCCATCCAGGAAGAAAAGCCGACAAACAGCTGCGAATTAACTGAGATGGGCGAAATTTTGAAGAAATTAACGGAAGTTCTTCAGGCCGTAGGGAGATTCCGGGAGCCAATTGAAGATAGGCCACGTAACCGAAATACATCAAGTCAGTGCTATAGATGTGGCAGGACTGGGCAATTCAAAAGAGACTGCCGAGTACAACTACGGTCTAGATCTCCATCCAGAGACGCTAGGGCCTCCAAGTCAAATCAGGAAAACTTCAATTAGTCAACATTGCGGGGCGGGTGTTGGCTAAAGAAGATAAAGCCCCCAGGATCGTCTCCATAAAAAGCCTAGGAAAAGCCGCCGACAGTCTAACAATTACAGGAAAAATCAACGGAAGAGCCATAACAATTACTGTTGACACTGGTGCGGCGGTATCTTTGATAAGATCCAACAGAGTGAATAGAGTAGAAGTTCTACCCATATCAAAGAATGTAGTTTTACGTACAGTTACCGGTGAGACAGCTGAAGTACTTGGGGAAATGGATATCGAACTTCAACTGGGACGAATTAAACTACACCACACAGTGTTAGTCGCCGACATCGAGGACGAATTTATTTTGGGGATGGATCTCATCGGTCAACATGGATTCTCTTTTGACAACAAGCTTAATCTTCTGAAGTTTGGCACCGAAGAGTTCATCCTTAACAAAACAGACGATGGCACACCGACTAAAGTAGTGGCGGCATGTACTGTCAGAATAATCGGAAATACCGAGCAGATAATTTTTGGGAAATTGGAGAAGGATTTTGGAGGCTGCATCGGACTTATCCAACACCACGATTTGCCTTGCAAACACCTCGTAGGCAAAGCACTAGTCAAAACCGACGGCGAAATACCGATAAGGATAGCAAATATTTCATCCAATTCCATCAAAATCAATAAAGGAGATGTAATAGCCACTTGCGAGCCGGTGCAGTGGGTAACCAGTTGCGAAACGCAGTCAGAAGTAACACCCTCAACATCACCTAAGGAAGTCCTAGAACATTTCCAGAAGTCGTGGCAACATCTGTCTTCCGAAGAACTGAAGAGAGCTACACAATTTATCAAAGAGCAGAGTACAGCCTTTGAAAAGAAAAATGGCAATACTGGAAGAACGAACATCATAAAACATAAAATCGGCACTGGGAGTGCTCACCCCATACGGCAGCATCCTCGAAGGTTACCAGTGACGAAGCAGCAAGAGGTTACCACATTAGTGGATAAAATGCTTGAAGATGGAATTATTGAAGAGTCGTCAAGTCCATGGTCATCTCCTGTTGTCTTAGTCACCAAGAAGGATGGGACTACCAGATTCTGCGTGGACTATAGAAGGCTCAATGACGTCACCAAGAAGGACAGCTATCCACTTCCCAGAATTGACGACACGTTGACGACACTAGCAGGTTCTCATTGGTTCTCAACACTCGATCTAAAGAGCGGGTACTGGCAAGTAGGCATTGACGAACAGGATAAGGAAAAGACTGCCTTCTCTACCGGAAGTGGTTTATATCAGTTTAAAGTTATGCCCTTCGGACTATGCAATGCCCCCGCTACTTTTGAGCGTCTTATGGAAGTTGTTCTACGAGGCCTCACTTGGAAGACATGCCTGGTCTATCTTGATGATATAATGGTAATGGGAAAAACTTTCGAAGAGCACCTACAAAACCTGCATGAAGTTTTTACCAGGATCAAGAATGCTCAGCTCTTACTGAATCCAAAGAAATGTTTCTCTTCCAACAAAAAGTCGAATTTCTCGGACACGTCGTGTCATCAGAGGGAATCCAAACTGATCAACGAAAGATAACGGCAATCAAAGACTGGCCTCGTCCTCGCGACAAACACGAACTGCGGAGCTTCCTTGGTTTATGTACTTATTATAGAAGATTTGTCGAAGGATTTTCAAATATAGCTGCACCTTTACATAAGCTCACTGAAGAACGAGCAAATTATAACTGGGATCTTAACTGTGATTCTGCGTTCAGGAAATTAAAAGCGGCTCTATGTTCTAGTCCAATATTGGGATATCCGGAACAAAAGGGTAAATTTGTATTGGACACAGACGCCAGCAACACCGGCATCGGAGCAGTTTTATCTCAAGTACAAGCGGGAGAAGAACGGGTTATCGAATACTACAGTCGAACACTTTCGAAACCTGAACGTAACTACTGTGTAACCCGAAAAGAGCTTTTGGCAATAGTACGGTCTGTTGAGCATTTCCATCAATATCTATATGGGCAAGAATTTCTGATAAGGACTGATCATGCAGCACTTAAATGGCTTTTGGATATGAAACAACCTGAAGGACAGGTAGCCAGGGGTGGCTTGAAAAGTTACAACAATATAACTTTAAGGTTAAGCACAGAGCAGGGAGATTGCATAATAATGCAGATGCTTTATCCAGAAGACCATGCGCGGATAATTGTGCCAAAGAGTAGATCAACGAGAAGGAATTACTCCGATTAGGCTAACGAAATTTGAGGTTGATCAGCAGTGGACCACCGAGCAACTTAAAAAGGATCAGCTGGAAGATAGTGAAATATCACTATTGCTAAGAGCTAAAGAAGAACAGCAACCAAGACCAAGCTGGAGCGAGATATCAAATAAAGGACTTGCTTTTAAAACTCTGTGGGCTCAGTGGGACTCCCTGGTGGTGGAAAATGGACTTCTTAAACGAGCCTGGGAAAGCGCCGATGGCAAAGTAGTGAAGACACAGTTAGTGATACCAAGGAGGAAGATATCGGAAGTTCTGGAAGAAGTTCATAATGGAAAGTCTGGTGCTCATCTCGGAGTGAACAAAACGATTGACAAGATTCGCGACAGATTTTACTGGATCAACTACTGCCAGGATGTGAAAACGTGGTGTCGGCAGTGCTCAACCTGTGCCGCAAGCCATGGACCCAAAACAAGATCTAGGGGCAAAATGAAACAGTATAATGTGGAACTACCGTTTGAACGTATCGCCATTGACGTAGCTGGCCCTTTTCCAGAAACAAATAATGGTAACAAGTACATTTTAGTGGCAATTGACTACTTCAGTAAATGGCCTGAAGTCTTTGCAATCCCCAATCAAGAAGCTGTTACCATAGCAGAGGTCCTTGTGAATAACCTATTCAGCAGATTTGGTGTTCCGTTAGAGCTGCATTCAGATCAAGGACGCAACTTCGAATCCAAGGTTTTCCAGAAAGTCTGTGATTTACTCAACATCCATAAAACACGGACTACCGCCTTACATCCACAATCAGATGGCATGGTTGAGAGGTTTAACAAGACCATTGAAGAACATTTGTCAAAAGTCATAGATGAACATCAGAAGGATTGGGATCAACACATACCACTATTTTTGATGGCCTATAGATCAGCAGTCCATGACACGACAGGACTAACACCAGCCATGGTTTTATTTGGAAGAGAACTCCGCTTACCCTGCGACCTATTATTCGGAACGCCAGAAAACCAGGATATGGAAATTCAAGACTACGCGGACTCCCTTAAGGAAAAGTTACTATACATCCATGAATTAGCCAGAGAAAACACGGAGAAAGCCAGTGACCGAATGAAGACACGATATGATCTCAAAGCTAATTCTATGGGATTTCAGATGAACGATAAAGTCTGGTTATATAATCCGCAAAGGAAGAAAGGAAGATCTCCCAAGATAACGCCAGTATGGGAAGGACCCTATACAGTCATCAAAAGAAATAATGACGTTGTGTATAGAATTCAGCGTAGTCCCAGAAGCAAACTGA
>MU194256.1:0-13124 GCA_016904865.1 Pissodes strobi | reverse complement strand
CACACATACCCTACCTACCATCCTTCCTTACCTAGCCTACCGCCTCCGCGTCGGCGTAAAATCGTAGCAGCGAAGTATGACCGGAGAGCAGTGACATATTCGCGCACGCGCAATCCGGGAATTGTATTTTACACGTGCAGGTAGCCTCGTCAGGTCAATTATTATGGTCGCCCCGTATCCGTTGTATCGTTGTCACAAGCGGGTACAGGCAGTGCAAACCTTGTAGTCGCGAGCCGTCGAGCCAGCGTATCGCCGTCATACGTGTACCGTGAATGTACTTCGTGACAGTTGGTTAAAAGTTTTAAAGAACAACAAAGTGCAAATTTATGGTAATATACAAGCCTTTAATTATAAGACGTCGTGTTTTCTGGTATACTTTTCTACTAGAACACTGTCCAATCCAAAGAACATCGTAAAATCCACCGATTACATCGATTTTGAACTAAAACGAGTTAATATTTACTATTTTCCCGCCATTCGCCGTAACTGACACTTGCCACTTGTGCCTTTCAGGTTAACTTGATTACTCTTCCTCTTTTTCTCGGCCCGGTCTGCTGGCCTGACCCTTGGAGAGGGGCAGAGTTTTGTGTGGCTCCGGCGTTGCCGCCTTGCTTGGCTTTTCTTGCCGAACTGAGTAGGCGGAGGGGCCGAGTTGGTTGGCTGTGCCGATGTTGCGTTGGATTACGCTCTTGAGGGGTTTTTGCTTACGCTTTACGATCTTCGAATCAATAATATATTATTTGATAGGCCTGCTCTTTACAATAGTAATTAGTAAAGGTCGCACAGAGCGGAATTGCTCAATTTTTCTAGTCGCCGGGGACGTATCCCCGGCAACAGCCCCCCATTATGGGCGAACCAACTGATGACGAAGACACTATGTCAAATATATCGATGGAGTCCGTCTCCGACGATTCGCTCCGTAAAATACGTAGCAAATCTAAATCATTCGCAGAAGTCTGCGTCCAGTGCCGCCTGGACTATGAAAGTATGAGAGATTACGCAAATCTCAGCAGTAATGACGCTACTACACTGGCCTCTAAAGTTCGCCATCACTTCAGAGACTCCCATCCCTTCTTAGGATCAAAAAACCCGCAGTATCTAGGATAGATACAGGCAAAAAGAAGGCCAGTCCGACTAGCCTACAGGGCTCTGACTCGACAAAAAAGCTGATGGTCAACCAAGGTGACCGACAGCAACAACAAAAAACTAAAGACGACAATTCTTCCATGGAGACAGACAAATCGGCCAATATCCCTGCAAACAACCCCAAAATCATGGGCCCACCGCCAATTCCGATAACAACTTCTGCTACCCTGGTAAGCGAAAATACTAAAGACAGTTTTAAAACGCCCTTTAGGCACATTCCATTTAGGAAGAACTTCAAAATTATGCAACTCGATATGGGTCAACCCCCCGTGACCACATCAAACCAATATTAACCCCTCCAAGATATTGACACTGAGGAGGAAGACACAGTGAGTGTCGCGTCAATCACCGCCTCCACGGGTGTCAAACGCAAAATCTCTGCAAACAAACAGAACAAACCAACCCCTAAGCCAAAAATACTACCCCCGCCCCCGGTAGTCATCAAAGGCCGCCCTGCTGACCACAGGGAACTAAGAGACGACCTGAAAGCGCTGCGTATCACAAAATACCAGCTAAAATATACAAAGAACAGCGTTATAGTGTACTGCGAAAACGCTATAGACTCGCATACATTAAAACGGGCACTCGACCAGGAGCAAACGGAGTACCACTCCTACGCCGAGACAAGCGAAAAAACCGGAGCATTTGTACTGCGAGGACTTGATGGCAACATCAAGCCCCAAGAGATATCGGAGGCACTCAAAGGCGAGTATAGCATTACAGCACGAAACATATTTGAGATGAAGAAAACACGACAACCGATGTACCTAGTAGTTTTAGGGACAGACTACACGGTCAGAAGACTAAACAATGAGCTAAGAACCCTTATGCATGTCCGTATATCATGGGAGGCAAGGCGATCCGGCAAACCCGTACTGCAATGCAAAAACTGCCAGCAGTACGGGCACGCCAAGACATACTGTAAACGTAAGATTGCATGCAGCAAGTGTTCGGGGTCCCATGACATCACGCAATGTACGAACGACCACCAAAAATGTGCAAACTGCGGCGGACCTCATCGATCTATCGATGAGGAATGCCCAGTGTATATTTACAAGCTAAACATAATAGAAAACGCAACAAGAACTAAACAGGCTCCCAAGCAAACCGTCAAGCCCGCGCCTCCGCCAGCCAACCCGGCCTGGCGTGACAACACGACCAGAGTAGCAGACGGCTCACGGAGCCAAGGGCTAAACAATGCCCAACGACCCGATGAGTTCCACAAACAATTCCCACCATTACGCAACCCCAACGCCCGGCTCACCAAGGAGAATATAGTTAAACAAAATGTTACACAGGTTAGTGGTATTGCCCGTGGTAGCTCTGCTCACATAAATCACAATCAACATAATAATAATCAGCATGCAAACTTAACTAATACATTGTCTAATCTCAATGATGTAGTAGCTAGGATTAATAGCCTGGTAAATCTAGAGCAATTATTTCTAGCACTCGATCATTATTCGAACATGTTAGAAGCGTGTCGGGGCGACAAAGCTGAAATTGTACAGGCCTCGATTCGCTTCTTTTCGTTCGAATATTCCCAATTCGACATATAATGCTAAACGTCGCAAGTTGGAACTGTCACGGCATCAGGTCCAAAATGGGCGAATTTCGTAATTTTATGCAAACTTCCAATTTTCAGATTGTTTTCCTCAACGAAACGAATCTATTTCCTAATTTTACGTTCAAGATTAGGAACTATAATATCGAGAGATTTGATAGGCCCGATCGAGCCGGAGGAGGCGTGGCATGCCTCATACACAAAACTCTGCGCTATCGGCGCGTATATAACGTGCACACCGCAATCGAAAACGTCAGTATTGAACTGGAGAGCGGACTGCGTGTATGTGGCTGCTACGCGCCCCCGGCTCTCCGCCTCACAGAAAACGACCTCCTTGTATTATTACCACAAAACAGAGTATCCCTGCTGATAGGGGACTTGAACGCCACGCACGCCGACTGGGGCGGCGTAACTAACAGCAGGGGTAGATTATTTAAGGGGATAATCGAAAATAACCTGGAAATGTCCTATCACAGAACTCCAAATCCTACATATCTTCGTAGTGACTCTTTCCTGGATGTTGCTATTACTCGGGGAGCGATAAGAACTACTCAACTGTTAGAAATCAATACCTTAAACTCGGATCATCTCCCGATCAAGATTAACCTGTATCATAGGGTCCCCATGACGAGTGACACCGTCGTATCCTACAGGAATGTTGATTGGAGGATGTTCCGAGCAAGGTTGAACGAGTTGACAGTCGTCCCGGAGCAAATAGAAACAATCCAGGAATTAGAGAATGAAGTAAACACACTTACTTCAAATATCCAGCGCATCTGTGATGCAATGTGCCCTAGGGTTACCATCCACCCTAGGACAGAATCACTCTCTGATCACATCCTTGAATTAATTTCACTTAGAAACCGTGTTCGACGCCGATGGCAGAGAAACCGGACACAAATGGGATCCGCTCGCATCAATGCGCTGACGGAGGAGATCAGGATTAAAATACGGGATCACCGTAGTCAAGCATGGCTTGACTACATTAACACAATAAACAGGGAAGACGGCTCGCTGTGGAAGTTGGCTAGGAAAGTCCGTGGAGGTAGTACGCCGATGCCCGTGATCAAACACCGTGGCGTAGACATGGTGAACGATCAGGGAAAAGCGGAGGCCTTCGCGGATTACTTGGAGGGCGTCTGCAGCGAGTCGCCTGACACTCTCCCTGAACAAACCCAATACAGTCAAGCTGTAAGAACCTTCCTGCAGCAAAAATATCCAATTCCTCCGTCAGTACTTGATAAGATGAGAGTCACTCCGGCGGAACTCCGAAAAGCTCTCTGCCGTTTGCCGAGAAATAAAGCTCCCGGCCCGGATACCATACCGAACATAGTCCTGAAAAATCTACCTAAAAAGTCACTTATCCACCTATTGTACATACTTAATGCGGTAATCAGGCTACAACATATCCCTACCCCCTGGAAAGCAGCGTGCGTTATCAATTTCCTGAAACCAGGAAAAGATCCTTCACTTACGGCATCATACCGGCCGATATCTTTATTGAACACCCTCGGCAAGGTGGCTGAAAGGCTAATTTTGCCGAGGGCCAACGGAGTTGTCGAAAAACTCGACATCATACCCCCGGAGCAGTTCGGTTTTCGCGGCCGGCATGACACTGTCATGCTTGCCGCGAAAATCGCATCTGACATCTACGATGCATTTAACAGCAGGCAATCAACTGTGGCCCTATTCCTGGATATTGAGAAGGCGTTCGACAGGGTATGGCACGAGGGGTTGATATATAAGCTTCTAGCTAACCACGGCATACCGTTACATCTAGTCTCCCTTATTGGATCATACCTTGCCGAACGCACTTTCGTGACCAGAGTAGGAACACACACGTCTGCTAGCAGGAGACTGCTAGCAGGTGTGCCACAGGGCACTGTACTTTCGCCGCTGCTTTTCAACCTTTATATTGCAGACATCCCGTCACATCCCGAAACCCATACCGCCCTTTTTGCTGACGACACGGCAATTTATTCCTCGGATCCCATTGCCGAGGTGGCGAAGTCAAGGTTAGGTGATCATATGAATATGATCATACCATATTATCAAAGGTGGAAGATCTCCCTAAATGCCAGTAAAACTGAACTTGCTGTTATTACTCGCAAGATAAAAAATACTGATATAGCGCCTCTCGCAATAGGGAACACACAGATCTTTCCCAAACAAAAAATAAAATACCTAGGATTTACATTCGACAATAAGCTAAACTTTAGTAAACATATTGCAGCCATAATTTCAAAAAATGAAGGCATCAAAAAAGGTCTAAGCTTACTGGTGACAGGACGGTCATTTCTAAGCCCTACGAATAAAATTATTTTATATAAGTCAGTCATACGTCCTCCGCTACTATATGGTGCCCCGGTGTGGTGCTCGGTGGCCAGAACACACTTACGTAAACTTCAGATCCTGCAAAATAGATACCTGAGAGACTCCTGTTTTGACCGCGTTTAGGACAGGACTAGTTGGCGTTCCTAGTGAAAGAGCGCTGCGGTTTTTTTTTATTCACGATCGCTAGATCATTTCCTTTGCTTATAGGACTGCTTTTTACTTTTATAGTAATCAGTAAAGGCCATTACAAGTTTTATACTTACGCTTTTTTAGTCTCCGGGGACGGAACCCCGGCTACTGAACCCTTAATGGGCGACCACACGGAGGATGAGGACACGATGTCCAACATCTCTATCGAGTCAATATCTGACAAGAATCTATTTGATTCAAATATAAAGAAAATTAAAAATCGTTGCAGTAGTTACGCAGAAGTCTGCGTCCAGTGCCGACTAGACTTTGAAAAACTTCAATATATCAACGATTTGAATCAGAACGAGGCATGTAAGCTCATTTCAAAGATACGGCAACATTTTCGGGACACCCATCCTATCAGAAATAAACGGCAAGCCACTGCCAAAATCGATACCGGTAAGAAAAAAGCTAGCCCTACGAACATTCAAGGTGCCGAAGCAAAAAAGGCGAAGGTCACTGCAGCCGATAAGTCGATGGCGCAAAAAACCATCGTTTTATCTGACTCAACGCCCGTAGCAACAGCGATTGGCACTATTGCCAGCTGCGACGGCGATTCCCAGATTATGAGGCCGCCGCCGCCACCCGATTCTGTGACCCTGATACCCGGAAATGACAAAGAGCCTTTTAGGACCCCATTTAAGCAAATCCCGTTCCGGAAAAAGTTCCGAACGGTCACGTTAGACATGGGACAACCACCCCTAGCCACAGCTAACCAGTATCAGCCCTTACAGGACATCAACACCGAGGACGAGGATACAGTTAGCGTTGCCTCTACCTCCAACTCGACCGGTGTTAAGCGTAAAGCGGCGCCAAATAAGAAAAACGTGCCCATAAAACCGAAGGTCACACCGCCACCACCCGTAGTGATCAAGGGTAGACCCGCGGATCATCACCAGCTAAAGGATGATCTCAAAAGTATGCATATCAAGAACTACCAGTTAAAATATACAAAGAACTCGGTGATAGTTTACTGTAGTACTGCAAATGATTTGCATACATTAAAGCGCGCCCTTGACAATGAGAGAACCGAGTACCACTCCTACGCCGAGTCTCAGGAGAAGACTAGGGCTTTCGTCCTGCGTGGACTCGACGGCGGCATTTCCCCCCGAGAGATCACGGAAGCTCTCACTGATGAGTACAACGTTACCCCAAAGAACGTTTTCGAGATGCGCAAAACGCGCATCCCTATGTATTTAGTTGTCCTCGACACCAAATACAATGCCAAGCGATTAAATCAAGAGATAAAAACCTTAAGTTGTGTCCGAGTAAGCTGGGAAATTCGCCGATCAAGTAAGCCAGTCTTACAATGCAAAAGGTGCCAGCAATTTGGGCACGCGAAATCTTTTTGCAGCCGAAGAATCGCATGCAGCAAATGCGCGGGGGCGCATGATATCACCGACTGTAGTGCAGACTTCCAGAAATGCGTCAACTGTAGCGGGCCCCATAGGTCAATTGACGAGTCCTGCCCGGTATACGAGTATAAGCTCAATGTCATACAAACCGCATCGAAGCCTAAGCAAACATTTCGTCCGGCGCCACCTCCAGCCAAACCTGCCTGGCGAGACACAAATCCGCAAATAGCAGACGGCCAAGCGGGCCAAGGCCTAAGCAATGGCCAACGTTCAGAAAATTATCAGCAAGCCTTCCCCCCAATTCGAGGCCGACGAGAAGCACAGCGGAGGGCCAATCAACCACCCATCAACATTAATTCAAACACTGTACAACAACAACAAAAGGTTAGTGGTACTGTGCGTGCTAGCACTAATAATTTGAATAACTTGAATATAGCCGACACTATGTCAAACTTAAATAGCGTTGTAGCAAAAATCAATAATCTTGTAAATTTAAATGAACTTTACTTGGCATTGGATTGCTATTCTAATATGCTTGAAGCTTGTAGGAGCGACAAAGCCGAAATAATCCAAGCGTCCTTGCGCTTTTTTACATTTGAATACGCGAAATTTAATGTTTAAATGCTACAAATCGCTTCTTGGAACTGTAATGGCATTAGGTACAAACTGGGCGAGTTTCGTAACTTTTTGCATGCATCCAATTTTCAGGTTGTTTTTCTCGTAGAAACGAATCTGTCACCGGACTTCACTCTGAAAGTAAGGGACTATAGAATCGAAAGATCTGATAGGCCCGATCGACGCGGGGGAGGCGTGGCCTGCCTCGTACACAGGTCACTTCGCTACCGACGAGTATTTAACATTCGCTCCGCGATTGAACATATCAGTATTGAACTGGAGAGCGGCCTACGTGTATGTGGCGGTTATGCACCCCCGGGTCTCCGCCTTTCAGAAGCCGATCTCTTGGCACTTCTTCCGCCAAACCGAGTATCCCTGCTGATAGGGGACTTGAATGCCACGCACGCCGAATAGGGCGGCGTAACTAACAGCAGGGGTAGATTGTTCAAGGGAATAATCAATAATAACCTGGAAATGTCCTATCATAGAACACCTAATCCCACTTATCCCCGTGCAGCCTCGTTCCTGGACATTGCCATCACTCGGGGAATTATCAGGACTTCTCAGCTGCTAGAGATTAACGACCTCAACTCTGATCACCTTCCAATCAAGATTAGCCTATACTGTAGGGTCCCCTTACCTAATGACACCGTCATTTCGTATAGGAATATTGATTAGAGGGTGTTCAGGGCACAGCTTAATGAGTTGACTGTGATCCCCGAGCAGCTGACAACAGTCCAGGAGCTAGAAAACGAGGTGGAAACTCTCACGTCAAATATCCTGCGCATCCGTGATGCTCTGTGCACTAGGGTTGCCGTGCACCCTAGCACCGAATCCCTCCCTGAACACATCCTGAATCTTATAACCTTTAGAAATCGCTTTCGACGGAGATGGCAAAGAAACCGGACACAAATGGGATCCGCTCGCATCAATGCGCTGTCGGAGGAAATTAGGGTGAAAATACGTGAGCATAGAAACCAAATGTGATTGGCTTATATCAATACAATCAGCAGGGACGACGGTTCCCTATGGAAGCTGGCCAGGCGAGTCCGCGGAGGCACAGCACAAATGCCTGTGATAAGGCATCTAGGCCTAGAATTCGGCGACGACGCCGGAAAAGCTGATGCTTTCGCGGATTACCTGGGCAGCGTCTATAGCGCGGCGCCTGACACCCTGCCAGAACAGGAGCTCTTTACGCGTACTGTAAACACATTCCGGCAATGTAAATACCCTATTCCCCCGGCAGTACTTGATGGACTGAGAATCACTCCAGCGGAAATCCGCAAAGCTCTTAGCCGTCTTCCGAGAAATAAAGCTCCCGGCCCGGATGGTATTCGGAATTCAGTCCTGAAAAATCTACCGCAAAAAACCATCATCCAGTACATGCACATAGTTAATG
The DNA here is from genome assembly GCA_016904865.1 of Pissodes strobi. Classification (NCBI taxonomy): domain Eukaryota; kingdom Metazoa; phylum Arthropoda; class Insecta; order Coleoptera; family Curculionidae; genus Pissodes; species Pissodes strobi. The sequence goes on along the minus strand of MU194256.1, from coordinate 4,522 downwards.
CGGTTATTCGGCTACAACATTTCCCTGCATCCTGGAAAATAGCGTGCATAATACACTTCCCGAAACCGGGGAAAGACCCGGCATTACCTGCATCTTATAGGCCTATCTCGCTTCTGAATACCCTCGGGAAGGTGGCTGAAAGGCTAATCTTGCCTAGGGTAAACAACGAAGTAGAGAAGCTTAAGATCCTCCCACAGGAGCAATTCGGCTTTCGCGGACAGCATGGCACCGTCATGCTGGCCGCGAAAATAGCGACCGACGTCTACAAAGGTTTCAGGAACAAACAGTCAACCGCTCTCTTACTACTTGACATCGAGAAGGCTTTCGACAGGGTGTGGCACGATGGGTTGCTGTACAAGTTGTTGGCAATCCACAACATGCCCCTGTACTTGACAGCACTCATCGCGTCATACCTTGCCGGGCGAGCCTTCACGACTAAAATAGGCAATAAACTCTCAGCCAGTAGGAACCTACTCGCGGGGGTGCCTCAAGGAACTGTATTATCGCCGCTATTGTTCAATCTTTATATAGCAGATATCCCGTCATGTCCAAATACCCACAAAGCCTTATTTGCTGACGATACAGCAATTTATTCCCTTAATCCTCAAGCAGAGCTGGCTAAGGAAAATCTCCGGGAACACATGGATATTCTTGTTCCATACTATGAGAGGTGGAAGATAACGCTCAACCGCTCTAAAACCGAGCTAATTATCATCACTCGAAAGAGAAAAGACATTAACGTCACCCCTCTCATGTTAGGAAACACTCCTATACTCCCACAACCGAAGGTGAAGTATCTAGGCATCACCCTAGACAACAAACTTAATTTTAGCCGGCATATACAGGCAATATCATCAAAAAATGCAATGGTAAAAAGGGAACTAACATCACTTGTGACAGCCAGGTCATTCCTTAGTCCTGGTAATAAACTAATCCTATACCAGGTTCCAAGATCTTGACCCCTAGTCTATGCATTTCTGCATCTACATTGGCGAGTTTTCTTGCCATATATAGGCTACGTAAATTCCACGTTGCAATTTTGGTTTCTCTTCTATATATTAGTATTTTGTGAGTTTCTATGGGCGGAGGGATTTTTCGCACCCTCTCCCCACTTAAGGTGTGCCCCGGAATGAGGGCCGTGTTTATTTTTATTTCAGCCATGTTGGCTAGATAGATAGTGTAGTGGCAGTTCCGTTTCCCTTCTGCACCGCAGTGTCGAAACCGTTGAAACTGCTACATTTGCGCCTCCCACTTACATTGTAGCGCTGTGTGTGAAGTATATCTTCGGCACCGACACACGGTACTATTGCTGCTGCTGCCCAGCAACAGATTTTCACCATATCTAGTTACCCTCACTTCCTATGTAGGTAATCCTATACCGCGCCATCATCCGGCCAGCTCTCCTCTACGGCTCACCAGTCTGGTGTTCCGTAGCCAGGACTCATAAAAAGAAATTACAGGTTATGCAAAACAACTATCTCAGAGCTGCATTTTCTTTAACCCTACGGGACCGCATCAGAGTAGAAGACCTGCATGCGTGGGCGAAGATGGAATACATCGAAGAGTACATCGACGCCCTCGCATGTAGGTTTTTTGAAAGGCAGATCGCGGGTTCCCCGCTCACTGCCAATATAGCAAATGAACGCTATGATCCCGAAAATCCAGTCTCCCATGGAACAATATACCGTGAAATCTCATTATATTATAAACAGCTCATGCCTCCATAAGACAGGAACCTTTGGGAATCATAGTTCGAAAGGCTACTTTCGAAAGTACTCGAAAACTATCTCTTTAAGCTCATTTTAACATCTAACTTTTTCAACAGTATCAGGAGCACAGAAACGCAATACCCATAAGGTAACTTGCGCGCTCTGTCTCCTGCCTGGCCAATCCATGGCGTTCGGAAGCGTGGGCGGGGCTTATTAAGGAAGCTGGCCGGCTTATAAATACGCACTCTTGACGATCACAACACATACGATTCCTAGCCACTGAAGCATCCGTGTCTCCGTAGCCGATACCGTGAGACTCGTTCTAAGCGACCTGATATCATTACTATACTTGAATAGACTTAACACAGTTAAGTCCCAACTCTCTTGTACATAGCTTCTTTTGTATTATGTCTTAATTACATGTTGTAAATATTGTAAATAGTAATTTTAGCATTATGACGCCCTGTTCCGTCAGAACAGTTTTAAGTAGGGTTTTTCCATAAATTTTCCCTACATTCACCCTCCTTTCTATGCATAAATCATGAAGCATGTACACTTAAACAGCAGGCTTTATGCCAATCAAAGCAAATCTTAGGACTTTGAAGGGGTAACCCACGAAAAGTGCAGCACAACCTAAACAGTACCACACGCCTAGTAATTAAGTAGGTTTGTTATCGACCCCCTAAGGGTGCCACTATCTGCTGGCCACTGACAGTGAGGTAACACTGACCGGCATAACAGCAGAGTAGATCATAGTCAAATTGTCATGCCTAAGCTAGTTGTGTAGTTATTAATCATTGTAATATCAAATAAATATATTCCAAGTTCCAAGATACCTGAGAGCGGCGTTCCCCCTTACTCTGCGTGATCGAGTCCGAACTGCGGACCTGCATGCATGGGCTAGAGTTGAATATGTCGAGGAATACATCGACAACCATGCATGCAGGTTCTACGAGCACCAGATTAAGGGATCGCCGCTAACAGCAAACATCTCTGACAGGAGATACGACCCCGAGTATCGCACTATATATAGATTAACGTCAATGTTCTATAAGCAGCAAAGACCCCCTTAGCCTAAACACGTCATTTTTACATAAACATAACAACCCTTAACAACATCCTACTTTCTGATAGCTTTCCAAACAATTTCTAACATTCTCCTAAATTCACAAGTATCAGGAGAGCAGGAGTGCATAGCCTTTGCGGGCAATGCATGAGCCTGCCTTCTGATTGGCCAGCCGACCATGTTCGGACATGGGGCGGGGCCTGTTAAAGGTACTACGCCGCATATAAATATGCAGCAGCAGTCAGCAGCACCTAATATACCTTACTTGACTTCCAACCACCGAAGCATCCATGCTCCGTAGCCTGAACCGTCGGACTCGTCTGTTATGCCTTGATGTAATGATAGAATACTGGAACTGACTTGTGAAGCACAAGCCATTATATCTTGTATATACATTGTATATAATTCTGTAAATAGATATATGTTGTACATAGTGTATTGTCCTTAGTATTATGAGCGCCTGCTCCAAATGAGCAGTTGAAGCAAGGTTTTTGCAAAGTTTTCCTTGCATAATCACCAGGCAGCAATATATCACACTTAATACTGTACTAACCAGCCTTCCAGCTTCGGCCAATACAGTAATTGAGCGACATTGAAGGGTCTAACCCACGTAATGAGCACACCACCGGCACTACTACTGCCCTTAGATTAAGTAGGATTAGATCAACCCCCTATGGGTGCCATAATCGGTTGGACATGGCGTTGGACGAACAACGCCTGGCATAAACAACTGATAACATTTGGTTATATATTACCTAAGGCATGCATAGTTCTAAGATTTGGAGTTGTCAACTTATCAATATTCAAATAAATTATCAGTCAGTCAATAATTTATTTTTTATATTGCCGTCCTTTTTAAGATTAACATTTAAAAAAATGTAACCTGAAATACAACAATGGTCCACCATAAAGTATAAAGTATAAAACCATGATTTACACACTCAACCCGACATGTGTTTCGCTAACCACGCTGGTATTATCAGATCATCTAATAATCTAATACCAAAATGCCGTGTACAGTGTTCGATATATGGAAACTATTCTGGCGCATCCATCATAATATTTGAAATATCCCTATGAAATGAAAATTCGTATCATCCATAATATTAGTATTAAATATATGGTATCATCGATGATCGATGTTCGTACTGAAGAAGATAATGGGACGCCAATGGCATTAAAAATTCCTATGCACCAAGATGTCAAACTGATAAATAAACAAGCTTTGTTGTCAAAGTTGGGGTTTAAATTATACGCTCTTATTACTGAAAGGTCACGTGTAAAAAGTTTGCTGTCACTTCACCCCAACTTCGTTTCGAATAGCCGAACACAGCTAACATTGGACAGTCGCGGATGCTGTGACTGTATCGCTACATTCCATTCGTGCGCGCGCACCTGCGCGTCATGTCTTCGTGATGCACCCAATCGTTTGTATGTGCCCTGGTGGTCTAGGGGTTTGCACGACTAGCTTTCACTTCGGCGACTCGAGTTCAAACCCCATCGCTGTTTTAAATTTTTTTTAAGGTTATATTTCTAAACTGTTTTTTTCTTGTTTTTGGGTATGTCTTGAGTTAGATTGGGTTAGCACCTGGTTAGTTTCCTTTTCTTGAGCCCCCGTAGCGAGCGGTAGCGAGCGGAGGGCCATTCGAGAAGTGAAATATGGCATGGAATGTTGCGATACTGTCACAGCATCCGCGAGTACATTGGACATGAGATAGAGCGCTTTCCATTTACCATCTGAGTGACT
>JAEQML010066575.1:0-19858 GCA_016904865.1 Pissodes strobi | reverse complement strand
GCATGAGGGATGGAAATTTATTGTATAGAAATAAAAATAAAATAAAAGACTACTGAATATCGTGCAATTTGAGATTTTTTAAAGGGATGCGACGCATCACTCGCATCCATGCACACTACGCCACTGATGGCGACAGCAATTTAATAAAACAATTGAACCAGCGCCTACTTGTTCATAAAGTATTCATACTTTTGGGTTAGTTTGGGTTAGTTCAGTTTTAAAGATATTTCAGTGTTCCCGCAATTTGCAAATGTGTAGTGAAAATGTGATGTCATATCTCAGCACATCATAGAGATAAAATTTTGAAAATTTGGAATCCTACTAAATTTGGCGCACCCAATTTATTGCAATAAAAACGAAAGGGGCGTTCCATTTCAGATAACAAAATGACTACGTGTACCGCAAAACTGTAAAATCTGGCACCAGTGTCAATATCATGGTTCAATTCCAGGGGCCTGGAGACCCGCAGGTACCGAATTTTGTAAATGCAGCTTAGACGATTTTGAAGATATTTAAGCGTTCCCGTACTTTTTACTAAAAATGCGTTATTTTAACATCTCAGCAATTAAAAGAGATACAATTTTGAAAATTTGGTGTTTTATTAAATTTGATACGCCCAATTTATTGCAATAAAAATAAGGGCGTTCAATTTAAGATAACAAAATAATTGCGTATAGCGCAAAACTGGGAAATCTGGCAACAGTGCCGATATCACGATTCAATTCTGCATGCCCGGAAACTACCAGGTACCGAATTTTATAAATGCAGTTTGAGCGATTTTGAAGATATTTAAGCGTTCCGTTACTTTTTGCTAACATGCGTTGTTGTCACATCTCAGCAATTAGAAGAGATGAAAGATTGAAAATTTGGGGACTTACTAAATTTGATACCCCCAATTTATTGTAATAAAAATAAGTGGGGCGTTCCATTTAAGATAACAAAATGACTCAGTCTAGCACAAAACTGGGAAATATGGCAACAGTGGCGATATCATGGTTCAATTCCGCATGCCCGGAGACCCCCAGGTATCGAATTTTATAAATGTAGCTTTAACGATTTTGAAGATATTTAAGGGTTCCGGTTCTTTTAACTAACCCTTTATAATGAATTTTTAATATTCTGTTGGATGTGATAAGGTTTGAGTTAGTTTTGGTAAAATAGTTAGTCTTCTGTAGTTTTGTTAAATAAAAATAATGCGCATTTGTTCGATCCTCTTGCTATTATTTGTTTTCAACATTGAATTAAATATGATTAGTTTGGCTAATTTTAATTTTGCCATATTCCTACAATTTGAATATCGACCCTAACTATTTTAACGTACAATTATAATCATATTCTATTGTCATTGCATCCAGTTGTCATTGCGTCCAATTGTCATTGAGCCCAATTGTCTTATGTTCAATTTAGCGCCTTTAGTTGATATGCGTTAAATTGAATGCGTCTAAATGACGTACATCCCACCCAACTAACTTTTATTATTTTTTTAACCTAAACATGCACCTACAAATGAAATTTAACACAAATCAAGATAGGCACCTGGAAAAGCTAAGCTATGTACCGTCTCTATGCTTATTTAAAATGTGTTCTGTTGCAGGCGTTACCATCTTACTCTCATTGACTGTGTTCCTGAACCTCGTGGCTGAAACTTTGCCCCAAGTATCTGATGCCATTCCCTTGTTAGGTACCAACCATTTTGTCTGACTTGCCTGTGTTGGTTACCTTCTCATTATTGCCTGATTTGATATTTGTGTCGATGTGTATATGTGATTACGGTGTCCGCGAGCGCGTTTGTACCAAATCAGATTTAATTGGTTTAAGTGCGATCAAAGAAGAAATGTTTAAGGACGAAGCAAATGGTCGAGCGAAGTACTGCTAACGGACGTCGCTTGAGGAATGAAATGCACCCTAAACATTTCCTCTTTGACTCATAGCAATATTGGGAGTGAGCCGGATACTTGGAAAGAAGGGCCGCTAAGTAGTTACTTGCGGCACAAGTTACAGGTCAGATGCCTCGTGTGACGCACTATCTGTTGCAGGTGTGACCATTCTACTGTCACAGACAGTGTTTTCCTTGTTGGTGGCCCACGTGATCACCCAGACGTCCGACGCTGTGCCCCTGATAGGTTAGAATCTGGGTTCAACTAATATTTATAGTTATTTTTATTTGCAAACACACTGACGGGCACCATAAAGGTGCGAACCCTCTGGACAAGTAGTCTACTTGCCTTAATCGGGTACGCGCCTTGCATGTATCAAACAGCACTTCGCCCAACAATAGCTACAGGTTACACAACTAGTCTATTTGTGAGTGTATTTATATTGTTATGCATTCTAATAGGTTAGTACAGGAATGAAAATTTACCATTCCTTTATTTACAAAAAAATCTGAATTATTATTTAAAAACTTGTATGTAATAGCATCGCGATTATAAATTCACTTTACATGGTACGACTAGTGCTTTATCACTATGTTCGGGTGAATGGGTCGCTACGGTGACTGAGGTTTAACTAACCTTGTTACCCTCAGTACTTTTCGAAGTAAACCAAACTTCCTGATTTTATGTACCGTGATACTCGTGTCTTTATTGACATAAAGACTACACATTTTCTGAATGACTTAATAGTGGGGCAAATCAGCCTGGAAATTGATTTAAAAAGTTTTGAACGTAGAACATATGTGATGTGTACACATTCGGTAATTTTGAAATATTGTACATTTAATTAGTGAACTCATGATAACTCGCAAGCGTTGTGGAATAGACATATGAGCGCTAACAATAGTACTATAAAATTCTTGAAAAAGAATTTTCGTTTCCAAAAAATAAGAACGAATTTTGAGTTTTCGTTTAAGTGTAATTCTTTTTTCAGTGATCGTAAAACTTCTTTATTTTTGGAAAGGCTCAAGCATAAAAACTTAGAATAAATATCGAAGAAGTTTTTCAAAAAAACCGAAGTAACATATACTTTATACTTATAGGAGATATCCGTAGGCAAATTCGAAGTATTATTGTTGGGTGGCAAGGACTTAAAGATTTCAGAACCATAGGCTATGTCCTTGTCGCGGAGCGCTGGCCTTTATCTTATTTATTAAAGCTCCATTATAACAAAAAGAACTGACGACACAAATTAAAAAATATATGTAAAATGAATAATATGTTAGACATAATCATATGTTTATTTCTGCTTACTGGTAAGCAATCCTCAGATTCTGAATTTATGTTCTCAGATATTATTGTGTTACATCATGATCTGCATCTACATTCATTGCAACATTTGAAGTACTGAGTCACCCAAATATATCTGATATTATCAACATTTTTTTTTCCGAGCAACGAATTGACACAATGTTTCTAAAACTTTTTAGTATAGGGTCCTGGGTAGACAAAATAGTTGCCCAGGAGTTTTCTTCTAATTTGCAACCATTTTTACTGCTCTCTTCGAAATAAGATTTTCTGCTTGATGACTAGAGTAGAAATCTTTTAATTCATAACTACATCTAAAGCACAGAAATCCCTATTAGATATTTAGCCTATGTCAAGATTATAAATAGGTACCGTTTAAGATATCTTCGTTTTTAATTTCCATCGTATCCCCTTTTTGTCGAGATGTTTCCTTCTCTGACTTTTCTGTTATTTCTGAAGTGGCTTCTGAAACAAAAGGTAAAATATAATTAAGATTCATATATTTAATGAAAAAATAATGACTTATCCACAAAATGTTTTGAAGAATATCCCAATATATGTCTTGCGTCATCCATCGAAGAAGAGCAGCAGGGTTTTTGGAAAATCCTATTATTTTAGAAGAGCCCTTGCTGTCTTTATTAATGGCTCAAAAGACACATCCAAAGCCACGCAATTGAACTTCTTTTTGTTTGTTTTTTAGCAACAAAATTACCACCAGCTAAGAATTAATACATTTCAGATTTTAATTATTCCATATCGACAAATATAAAATGTAAGTTCCGACCAGCAGCCAATAGATGTGGCAGCGTATCGTATACAGGACATAAGTGAGCCTTAAAATCCATATTTCTTACCGATTTTAGAAGTCGCTAAAAAGCTCAACTGCTTGGAGAAAACAATCTCAAAATTTAAACGTTAATGAATTGGCATAGCCAGAATCACTAAATTTTTCATGATATTTTGAATGCGCTAATTTTTTTAAGCAACGTATTAAGCTTGTATTTATTGTTATTACAGTTTTCAAGGTCATTTCTTAAATCATTTATAATTACTCTAAGTTCTTCAGTCAGGAATGTCTGTTTTTCTGGATTCTTACACAATTTGCTAAATTCTTGAAAAATAATCTGGTCAAAATCAAAATCAAAAATTGTAGGTAAAAAATATCTGAATCAACGATCTTATTTTCAGACAAAATATTATTGGAAGATGACTAATTAAAAAATGGGATGTAGTCTTTGAAATGTCGGAAAAGTATCAACGCTAAATTAGTTTTCTTTGAAATTTCATCTTCTTGTCTGTTAAGGATGATTGGCTTTAATAGTGATGGTTTTGGTCGAATTGGCGGATTTGGTGGATTGTCAAATTTTTAAATAGTATTTTAGAAAAGGAAATTAAGCTCTTCTGAATTCAGCGTTTAACAGCTTTCTCTGGAAATATTGAATGAACAAAGGATTATCAGTATGTTGCCGAAATACAACTATCCCCACACAATGTGTTGTGTTGTTTTCGTCAATAGTTCCTTATTTAAGTCGAAATTATCCATGCATGGATGCATTTTTTTTTGTCTGGTGTGCCGTGTCAGCGGCGTAACTATAATAGAACAAATCAGGGCAAGGCCGTGGGGCCTCGCGAATCTAAGGGGCCCAGTCAGTGTTCCCAGTAAGTAAAAAATAGGAAGCTATATATTATTTAAAAATGTCTATACATTTATTTATTTTACTCAGGAACAATTTGACGTTTATGTCCAAAAATTCAAAACGAATTAATAGAATAGCTCTCTCAGAAATTGCTATTTGATTTGACAACAAATATAAATTCTTTTCCATTTTTTCTTCTATTTTATTAGATGCGACACAAGACTTAACCAAAAAGATCAGCTCAGTATTGTAATAAGAACTGCTGTTGAACGATTAATTTTGAAATTAAGGAACCTTTCTTAGGCTTTTATCACTTAAAAGATCAGTCAGCTGAAGGCATGGCTAATGAGTTGTTGGCGATATTAGATTCCTTACATATACTAATTAACAAATGGTATGGTCAAGGATATGATAGTGCTGGTGTTATGAGCGAGGCGTATAATGGGATGAAAACAAAAATCAAAACTTCTCAACCCAGTGTTCAAAGCGCTAGTCATAATCTAAACTTGGTCATAAATGATGTTAGCTGATGCATTTAATTACAAAATTATTTTAACATAATCCAACAAATTTATTCGTTTTCTGGATTAAGCATTAAACGATGAGATTTACTATCATCATTTACGTCTGAATCCGAAGTTACCTTAAAAAAACTAAATTCAACTCAATGGTCTAAAATAATTTCATCAATTTCAGCAGTTAAATAACGGTTCTTTGATATGATTAGATCATTAACTCAAATTTATTTACTGTCGTCTAATACCAATGAAAAATGTCCACTTTTGAATTTGTTTTCCTTCCTCATGTTTAAAATTGGAACTGAAATCAACTACGTATCTAAAATTTTACAACGTAAATCTATTGATTTTAATGATCCTTCAAAAATTCTATGTCTAGTAAGAAATAATATTAAACAGTTAAGGGGCTCATTTGAAGAAATTAGAACTGAGATGATGGACTTGGCAAAAAAAAATGGAAAATTGACCAGCATTTTAAAGTAAAGCGTCAATCCATAATTAAAAATTTTTATTATGAAATAGCTAGAGATCATAGGTTTAATAATGCTGAAGAATTGTTTCGAGTAAATGTTTTTATGTTATTGATCAGGTCACAGGTCAAATTGAGAAACGATTCACAGGTATGAAGACGGTATGCCATTATTTTAATTTTCTGGACCTCAGAATCATTACAAATCCTACTGAAAAAATCCTGTTACAAAAGTGTAAACGCTTTTATGATAAATACTCAGAAATAATATAACCTCCTTTAATCATTGGATATAGACGTCTAGTCTAGTAAAAAACGATATAAATAATATGTAAGCTAGGGATTTTTTTGAGTTAATTATTAAGCAATACGGAATCCTTGAAAGGGATATTATTTAAACATTTAGGGCATTTTTTATTGTTTTTGACATTACCTGGGACAGTGGCAAGTCTTGAGAGGTCATGTTACGCCGCTGAACCATGTCTATACCTGAGGGCATTGTTCATTATTAAGCTTTAGTTTCGCAAGTGCCTTGTTAGTTGTCGAACGTCATTGTATGTACAAGATTAGCCAATCTCCGACAATATTACCAAAAATATTACCACAAACTAAATGATGACACAAATATTAGGAGCAATTTAGGTACGTTTTATGTGAATTTGATTTGGCTTATGTTCTCAGGTACAGAGAAATCTATTTATTGAAGCAGAAATTCATGCATTTGTCTTTTTAAGACTTACGCCGCCTTATGCAAATTAAATTCTCATTATGCATCATCATTAAAATAATATTTTTGTTTGGATATTTAGTAACTATAGCAACCTCTGTGATATTTGGCATCGTACGCAAAGAAATCTTCGTAGCCAGATAGTTCTCAAAACATTTTAACCACTTAGATTATTAAATTTCTGATTTATATTTTTTCCAGTTTTTACAAGATATAGGACAACCAATTTTTTTTGACTTATGGATACATAATAAATTAAAAATTTAATATAAAAAAACGAATAAAAAAATAAAAATATTTTGACGTATCTGTAGATTCGTAAACACCCTGTCTTACAAACTAACACAAATTTTTTGAAGTGAAACTTCTTTACGCACGATAGAGTAAGTTCGTTTCATGCGAGTTGCTATGTAACGAAAACATGCAACGCTACTTAGTCGAGTTAGTAGTGGACATCGCGTGAGTCGGGGGCGCGCTTGCAACGTTACAGGCAGAAGTTTCACTTCAGTAGCGTGTTATACGAATACACGTTTTTTTTTTACTTATGACCTTATATAATAAATATTATTATATAGTTTCAGTGTTTTTTTTTTAACCACAAATTAAATTAATTTATGGCAGTTTCTACATATTTCAGCTAAATAAAATGTATTCACCTATTTGTACAGAGGTTTTTTATCGCAGATTAGCACATTCCTCTTATGTCAAATAAACCTATAGTGCTCCTGTTTCTTTTTTAGAACAAGAGCTGTTCTGTTCTTGATCAATGGATTGACTCATATTGGCAGATGCACAAATATTGTATGCTAGTGTTGTTTTTCTACAACTCTAGTGAAACTTTACTTATAAACTTCCATTTAAAATAGCTTCTTTTTTTCGAAAATATTTTTTCCAAAATATCCATGTTTTTCTCTGCGGCACTAAGTATAGTTTCTAGGGCTTGTTTCGTAGGGTTTTACATGGCCGATTGTTCTGATGTCCAATAGATTCTCCACACCAAATGCACTCCATTTTCTAATATTTCAAAAAAATATTTGAATACTGCAATACGATTATGAACACAATACAAGACTAACGCCTTTATTCCTACCATACTTTTGTAGCATGTTAGGTAAATTGCTGCCGGACTTGAGTAAAATGCAAGGAAGTGGACAATGAGCTTCGTGCGCTTTATTTTTACACCCGGTTATCACGTGTTCTGTTAGTCACAACTTGCTACATTTAAAAAAAAACTTCAACGATATTTTTGCTTCAATTTATTTGGTAAACAAAAAATAATTATGAAGGCTTTCCTTCTATTTTTTAAAACAATGGTATGATTTTCTAAATTTCTGATACATTTTTACCAGCGCTTAAATGTCTACTTTTAAATAAAAAAGTTTAAATCGGTTTAATACTTTTGGAGATATCATGAGTTATATCCATATTTTTACAAATTTTTCGCTATAAAAAGTGTCAGCCGCAGCTGAAGATGTCGTAAATATCGATTTTTAATGGCCAATAAAATTCCTAATAAAAGGACATAAGTCTCACTTTGTTCTACCTGAACTTTTTCTTGAGATAGAAGCGTTTTTCAAGTGCGTTTTTACTCCACTATATGAAATTAATTGAGTTTAAACTCGATGTTAGAAAAAAATTAAAAATATGAAAAAAGTATTTCTTAATATTTTGTGTAAACATTTTGGCGCAAGCTAGACAATGCATTATGTTTGATAACAAAGATCTAATCTAGTTTTTCTTAATACCCTGAAGCAATTCTTCTGTGTATCATATGCGTCATAAGGTATTATGAAAAATTATTAAATGCCAAACTCTTTATAAACTTATAGGAATACAAATGAGTCTAGATCAATTGCTCTAATTTATTTTGTAAACTCTATGGCGTAGTCACATTTTAACATACCTTATTCTATCTTGGTATTGGCATAAGAAAGAACTAGTATAAACGCTGAATTGGGCTTACATAATATAAAATGTCTCATTCCCAAATTATTTTGAATACTTTTGACCCCCTCAAGTCGTTCGAACTGGTACCTATTTATTTTCTCTTTTCTATGGGCAATCACAAACTTTTATTTGAGTAGCTTTCTTTCGGCGGCCAAAAAATAATTGCATGTGTCTATTAGAGGTAGGTTATAAATTAAAATATAAGTATAGTAAAATCGTTGCAGTATCATGGTATGGTATGATCTACTAAAAATAGAAATAAGAAAACTTATACATATAGTTTTCTTTTATATATGAGAATATAGGTATAGATATAAACATCAATCTTAGTTTACCAAAATTTCGTTAATTTTGTTAAATATATTCGCTACCTTTTCCTTAATGTTTAACCTTACCTTCCTCTGGACTGGTAAGAAATAGGTACTTAGATAGCGAGTAAGGCTCCTTTCAGGTTCCAGAATAGGCAGCTACGAATCTCGCCTTTGCTGCTAATGTAAACTTTGCAAACTTTTTCAAGGGATGCTAACTGTTGCCAAAGGCCTTCTAAACCTCCAAGTATCACATGGCTCTCTCCCTCTAGGAGTATCAATTTGTACGTTTTGTTGTTGATATGTTTAATTTAGGCCCTTAATTGTTTGCATCATATATCGTACTATTTTTATATTGTTGTTGTTTACATTACATTACATTTAATAGGTTTTTTTTTTATCAAACTAGCCTAGAATAGCGCACCGCTAAATACTGCACAAAATCCATGAGCTAAAAATAATTTTCGCAGTTTCTGCAATAGAGTGAATATATCTCAAAACTAAATATGCAAACGTATTAGATCATAATATATTTTGATATTTCGAATATAAGATATTTCTCAGTAATACCACCGAACATATTACGTTATATGTTCGGTGGTAATACAGTTGCAATATCGATTTAGTATTACAATTTCTAAATTGGAATGGTCCGTTTTATTACCGCTATTTCTATATCAATATTTTGTTCTCGAATTATTTATTATTCTAAAAACGTCATATAGACAACTAATAATTTAATCAGAGCTGTATATATGTTGCTTTTGTGTGACTAATAATTATAAGTTAATTATTAACGTGCTTTCTGTATATATCTTTTGTTCTCGACTGATTTATTATTTTAAAAACGCGTAAAAGGACAACTATTAATTTTCCCAGAGTTCAGCTAAGCCAAATAAATAATATGTTTTCTACGACCGTGCGTTTTTGCTTATTTTCTCGCACCTATTTTAGTTTCGCAAATGTCAACTTTCCACACTAGTACCTCTAAATTATTGATGTGTAAACATCTTATGCGGCGATATGAGGATAAATCTCAGGAAAATGGACGGAAGTGTGTAAGGGGATGTGACATCATAACCCATGCGCAGCTACTGCAGCGCTTCCTTGTAGAACGTGTTCTTTCTAACGTCAGAATATAGGCAACCAATTCCACATAAGTAGTAGCCTATACTCAGTCGTCGCGAAGACGAAATATGTTCTTTATGAGGTCTGCTCAAATATTTGTGAAGCATACAAAAAATTATCAAGTTAAACGCTATTGAAGCAATACATTAAATTACACAACCGACGTCGACATAGGATATGTTTACACATCAGTTTCTCGAGTACTAGCAGACTCGTTAATTTTTTTATTTTATGTTACCTCTAAAAGTAATATTATTCTTGCTAATTTTTAAATTGAGTTGTTGTTATTTTAATGTGGGGTCGTAGACAAAATTATGTTCCTAGCTCATGCGGAAAGTGTCTTTCCCGCACTCGACTGCTTGCTCAAACACCGCTCCGCGTCGTTCGGGTCAACGGCAGACGTGTACGGGAAACTATTACTTCCGCACTTATTAGAAAAATAAAAAAATATTAATATTAAAAACTATTTCTTGGATGTTCTAAAAAAATTATGCATTTTGAATATGAAAGCACAGAAACTAGTGTTTGAATTATACTTTTCTGCGTCAAAATAGCAATTCCAACAAATTCATTGAATGGGCACCTAGGTTATTGGTTTGACCTGACCCCAAATCACTCGATTAGACGATTTAAAAAAGTGTTTTTTTCTCAGTTATTTTCTTATTCATAATGTACTTTTAAATACACACATTTTGATTTACCCTAGTAGCTTTCCAATGGTTTCCAGAAAGTCCAAGTGCTTTATTAACTATTGTATAATTCTGCTTTCTTGGCTTTTCTCAGATCTTAGGTAATGGTCAGTAGTTCTTGTAGATGTCTTTTCACTATTCGTTTTTGTAACGATAAATTAATAATTTGAAATATAGACATACAAATTCCTTATTGCAACTTACTTATAATCAGATCAATTATTATTATACTTATTACTATTTAAAACTTATATAGGAACTCACCTCTTTGTGGTTATGCAGTTACTTTGAAATGCTTTTATTATGGGATACAAGACTTGAATGTCATTTTCCGAATTTAAAATCAATCTTTAAATCCAATTCGGCTCAGACGCTCTCTATCAACAGGGGATTTTAAATTTTGCTGGCAGCACGTCTAGATAACTAAACATATATAAGTTCAAATTATTTTCGTGAGTTATGCCCAAATAGCGTTTTATTATCAGTTTTTGAACGGGTATAAAAGCAGATACATGTATAAATAATCATGCTCGATGAAATTAACCACAAAAGGAAAAGTCAAACTCTCAAATAAATATTAAAAAGTATATGCCCGTTTACCAGATTTTGAAGAATGTATGAAGCATGGAAGTAGAAGTAAATTAAATTAGTACCTACAATAAGGCAAGCAGGAGCAGGCAGTAAAAGAAACGTCATTTTTTAAATATGTATACTACCACAGATCTATATAGCTACGCAACAGATACCTCTTCCAATGCTTTTTACGCGGGGCCAAAAATGTTCACCGGCTTTCGCGACCGGGTGAACCAGTAGTCTAGGAACGGGTTGGTGTTGCCAAATTATCACGTCGAACAATATTTCTGCCGACTTTTTGACCCGATCAAATTATGGAGTTTTATTATTAATATTTATTTATCAAATTAACACAAACATATTTTTTAGAAAAATAAGATTTTTACATTTTTTATTAAGTTTGATAATTTATTATTGAAACGGCAATTTAAATGAACAAATTTATAATATTGGTAGTAGAGTTTAAAACAAAATTAAATGGTACTTTGACATGTCGATAAACATTTCAAAAATTCCTTCGAAACAAAAACCTGCGTGATAATAAATAATTAGTTATTACTTAATACCAATAAGAGATATTACAGTATAAGTTAACAACATTTGTAATGACCTTTCATACCGATATTTAAGGTGAGTTTTAGTCCATGTTCAAGCACACCATTCACTGAATCTGATAATGAACTTTAATTTGACATAATAACATACGATTGCCAAGAAAATGAGTAATACCATAATGTGATATAAGGTAAACTACAGTTCGCGACTTGGCAACACGGAGGGGCAAAACGCGTCTAAATAGGAAAATATTTAAGTTTATTGCATTATTGGCGAGCCACACTTTTAATACCGGAGTAGGCATCTGTTGCGTAGCTATATAGATCTGTGATACTACTTACCTGAAAATCGAAGTAATTAATATTACTTATATAGTTAACTGATACTCGATGAAAGTTCATTTTAACGTAACTACCGTGAAACGGTGCTACTTTGAACATCTTTACCAGTTTTTCCTTCTTTAAAGGTTGAAACCTGATTATCACTACCATTTTACAGTAAAAGCTATACCCCGCTTTTTAAAAAGTAATAAATTTGTGTTCAACCTTGTGGGAAACTTTGAATAAATTTTATTTTTATGTGATATTTCTGTTCACGACGCTAATTCGTTCAAAATAAGTGGAAAAAATTATATAGATAGTGTGATATTTTCTTTAACAATTCATAAAAAAATAGATTTTCAATTTTCTATTTCTCAAATATACATAAGTACATGTAGAAACTTAACGTGGGTTATAAAACACGACAAATTATAATAGTGACTTTACACACTTCAAGAAAAAGTATAAATTTACATGTAGGTATATTTTATTATATTCAAAATTATGATAAATTAAAGCCAGCAAAATAAACTGCAAATGTAAGTTGTCCTGGCCCGTCTGTGGTGGGATTTGGCAGCTTTCTTTCAACATCTGTTAATAAGTGATTTGTCTTCAACCTGTTGACAAGAAATATGTAAATATCTGAGGAAATGTTACATATCTGCAAAAGTTTTACGTGAGGCCAAACAAAGACTCCCTCTTTTTCTAATATCTGTCCAACATAATATTATATGGTCTTTTTCGTAGCAAACTGGGTCAATATACAATGACTTCGGTGATGGCTATGTTTAAAACTTCATTCTCCTCTTATTTATTTTGAGTATGTCCCCGTATTAAATTGTTGAAAAAAGATTCATCGTCACCGGACTCCTCTTGTAATTGAAATTCATCATCACTTCTCTGCTTTCTACTGTTTTTCTTAGTTTGCTGTAAACCTAATCCTTCTTCTATTTCAAAATCCTCTACAGTTTTGCTTTTCCAGGGTGTTACATTAACTTTCTTTTTCCTGACAACTTTTCGTTACACGGATAGTCGGGTTTTGTCCAAAAAATTAAGAACAATGTCGTTAAAATGATTCTATGATCCCGTAGGGTCTGGGGAAGATGGTAGTTTGGTAATTAACGTATCCCTGCCTAATAGCCATATTCCAGTAGCCCTGAATTCACTCACAAGGTTTTCCTTATCAGGTTCTTGTATTACATCCATCAATTTCTTCAACAGTGCAGGAAATGTATCTTTTTGTAAACTAACTTTTCCTGAGGACATTTTAAAATCTGCTAAGATGCTCCTCCACTTTTTCTTTAATGGAGCAAAATATGCTACATCCAGCGGTTGAGCTACATGCCTGGCATTGGTGGAAGACAAATCTAATGTCATTGGCCACAGCTAGCTCTACTGAAGTGGCTGGCTAAATTGTCTCCAATCTCCAATCAACTATTTATGACCTGGCTGGTATTTCACACAATGTAGAAAAATGCTTGGGAACCATTTGACGAAAGTCACAGAGTGAGAAGTGCAGTTGTAACTGCATTTAACTGGACCGCCTTCCATCCAAGTGCTCCACATATTTTTGGCTTTATACACGGCATACATGAGAAGTAATTCTCCAATTGCATTTCCGCAAAACATTAGTGATATATTTGATTTGATTGGAATGAGGTATAACCCTTTCTAGGTACTTTACTCCTTCCTTTAAAGAAACACATTGTTGAACCAGGCTCGTCTCT
Source organism: Pissodes strobi (assembly GCA_016904865.1). NCBI lineage: Eukaryota > Metazoa > Arthropoda > Insecta > Coleoptera > Curculionidae > Pissodes > Pissodes strobi. The sequence continues at coordinate 6,078 of JAEQML010066575.1, read as the reverse complement.
TAAGGTATCATCGAAATTATAGATATTTTCGGGTGAAACGCCTTCTAGTTACTTCTCAAGATAAAGCAGCGCGAAAGGGATTTATATTTAGAGCTTTTCTGAAACAAATTAGATTGTTACGTCTTTCAAAGAAACTTCTTATCCAATCTGTGCAAGTAAGTTGTTTGTAAATCTTGGAGTTTTTCCCAGCTTGTTAAAATGTGACTGCAAAATGTGGCGTAAGTTGTCATTGCTTATCGGATATCCCCATTCGGCAGTTTTTAACAGTGTTTTAACAATGACCCTTTCTTCATCTAAAGTCAGAACAGTGGAGCGTCCAACCCTACTTGTATGCTTGGTCCGGGTCATATAACTTAAGCTCATTGTGGCAATTTTACATTTCTTTGTTATCGGACAACTTTTTTTTTCATTTCTCTTAAAGCCTGTTTCAGCACTTCTTTAAAGTAATCATTTTAACGTCTTGCACCTAACTGCCTGGCATAAACTCGCATTGTTATAAACCTAACTGTTAACCAAGGTATTACAAACAAAAATCGCTTAGGTTTGCGCAGCGTGACGTAACGGACCTTGTTTTTTGTCGATCTAAGGGCGACTTGTAGGCTAACAGAGAAAAACATATGGATAAACGTTTGATTTGCGAATAAAAGCGTCGAAACATGTTAGTGCCAAAAATTAGCAGAGTGATTTGTTTTCATTATTTATTTTTATTTTGGTTTTAAAAATAGTTTTTAGAGAATAAGCGATAATCAATTCGGCTACACACTGAGATATGGCGAATTCATATTTGTTAAGTTACAACGCTGGTACTAACAAAGGTTTTTCGTTAATATTTAACGGCTGATAATGACGTCATCAAACATAATTTTTATCATTGAATGTGGACTTAATGCATGGACTAATCGGTTAGTATATGTTAACAAATATGTTTATCAATAGGTAATACAATTTGGATTACTGAACAGGCCTAAATGTATAAGTTACAGAAATAACTAAAAATGACATCTTATAATTGTTCAAAGTTACACTCCTGTTCAAACTAGCCCCATTTTACGGTATTCAATTTCCACTACATTTATTTAAACAATGACGATTGGTACGGCAACACTTCTCTCCTCAGAAATTGAATCTAAAGTGACCAAGAACGATTGTGCCGATAGTAATAAAATGCAGGTACGTAATTTACAATGTTGCCAGGGTAGGCCCTCAGAAAAATAATCATTATTTAACAATACAATAGGTACCCATGGTTACTCATCCGATTCATTTATCCCCTGACAATCTGGATATGGTTAGGTTTATAATATGCAGTTTTTTTTTTTTTTTTTTATGGCAGTGGCACACACACTAAAGGTAGATCCTATGGCGCTCGACGAGCGGTGTGTGTGCGAAGATGTTGATTGACACGGTTCTTGAATATTTGTAGGTTGTAATTAGTGGGAAACAGATGTCCTGGAAGTGAGTTCCACAGTGATGCAGTGCGCCAGACAAAGGAGTTCTGGTAAAGCGATGTTCTAGGTGTTTCTAGTTGTACGACGAACTGGTGCGCTCCTGCCGTCTGTCGGGACTGCCTGACAGGAGTTGCCAGGGGCGGGATTATGTGGGCCAAATCCTGGGAACATCTGCCGTGAAAGTATCTGTAAAACAGAGACATCTCGGCCACATGTCTGCGATGTTCCAGACTATCCAGATTCCGGGTCAACTCCGGATCGCCGACGAGACGCACAGCCCTCTTCTGAATGGAATCCAGCAGCTTTAGGGTATGCTTTGGTGCGGCACCCCAGATATGTGAGCAATATTCTAAGCACGGTCTTATTTGCGCTTTGTACAGCAAGAGCAACTGCTGCGGTGTATAGAGTTTCTTGTTGCGAAATAGCGCACCAAGCTTCTGGGAGGCTGATTTTGCGATGTTAGCAACATGGTCATGCCATGACATATTGCTGTTGACCGAGACACCCAGCAGCCCGATTGACGAGGATGAAGGAATGGTCGATGCTGCCATAATGATGTCAGGGCCCGCTGTATTGGCCCTCTTAGTAAACGTTGCTGCTTGGGTCTTCGCTGCATTGAACTGGACCAAATTTCGGTCGCCCCAAGTTTGAACTTTCTCCAGGTCTTGATTAATTGCTGTAATCTGCTCCTGTCTGCGGTGATGAGTCTCAGTCGCTGGTAAGGGTTTTTCTGATCTAAAGTGGGAGACAAGGGTACTGTCATCTGCAAAACTGTAAACAGGATTATTCGTTTCGATCAGCAGGTCATTAATATAGATGAGGAACAGAGTTGGTGAAAGTATTGCGCCCTGAGGCACGCCCGCGTTGATGGTAAATGTGTCCGAGATGTGTCCATCGACTGCAACATGTAGGGATCGGTTCTTAAGGAAACTGGCCAGCCAGCTGCAGAGAGAGGCGGGCAGTCCCAAGGACGGCAGTTTGTTGAGCAGTCCGTCATGCCAAACTCTGTCGAATGCCTTTGAAATATCCAACGCAATCGCTCGAGACTCTCCGTAGTTTTCAATTGCCCTACTCCATATATGAGTGACATAGGCCAATATATCTCCTGTCGATCTCTCTTTGCGAAAGCCGTATTGATTATCGCTGATTATTCTGTTGCTCTCGAGGTACTTGAGTAGTTGCTGGTTGACTACACGTTCCATGACTTTGGAGATTATTGGAAGCAAGGCAATCGGGCGATAGTTTGAGGGCGTGGTTTTCTTGCCTTTTTTTGGAACAGGTTGCACTCGAGCGACTTTCCAAGAGGATGGGTAAATCCATTTTCTGTAAGAAAGAGAAAAAAGCCTGGAAAAAACAGGTGTTAGTTCGTTGGCGCAGTTCTTTAGCACGATGGCAGGTATTCAGTCCGGTCCTGATGCCTTTTGCGTATCTAGTTCTTTAAGGATTTTGCGAATATCACGATGAGAAAACTTGACTTCTGCCATGGTGGTGTTGATGTTCGGTATAGTGGGGAGAGTCTTGCTTTGGGGCACGTCTAAGGTAGAGTGCGATGAAAACATTTTGGCGAGCATGTTTGCTTTTTCTTTGGCTGTAGTCGCCGTGATGCTACGTTCGTCCGTCAAAGGTGGGAGAGACGTTTTTGTAAAGTTGTTACTTACTGCCTTTGCTACCGACCAGAAATTCCTGGAGCCACTGGGGCATTGCAAAAGTTTATTCCTGATCCTTTGTTTGTGTTTGTCCTTAGTTTCGTCGATCACAAGCTTGCACTCGTTTCTCGCTTCGATAAAATAATTGCGATTTTCAGCGGTCTGATTTTGCTGCCAGTACTTATAGGCTTGCTGTTTCCTTCCTACAGCTCTTTCGCATCTTTTGTCGAACCAGGGCTTTCCTTTTGATGGTAACTTGATGGAATTTGGGATGTATGCTTCCATTCCTGAGGAGATTACTTGCATGATCTCTTCGCAGCAGTCTGACGGGTCGTCAGCGGCAAAGCAGACGTCGAGCCAAGGAAAATCTAGGTAAAACTGCCTCAGATCGTCCCAGTTTGCAGAATTGTAATGCCAGATTTTGCGAGGCAATGGTGGATCCTTCTGTATGAGTGGCAATTCACAAACCGTTGTAATAAGTTTGTGGTCAGAGGTACCTAATGGCGGACCAACTGTAACCTTGTACTGGTCAGGATTGGTGGTCAGAAAAAGATCCAGGAGGGCGGCGAATTCGCCCCTCTCTGAGATTCGAGTTGGTTCGTCTACAAGTTGAGTAAGCCCGCAGCTGATGGCAAATGCTTCAGCCTCTCTACCTTCGTTGTCGGTCTTGTTGTGATGTTTGAGCCAGTTGGTGTTGTGGGCATTGAAGTCTCCCAGAACGATTATTTCTGAACTGGGGTGATCGACCTGTATTGAGTCAAAGGTGGTAGCTAGTGTTGAGAAAAAGTTTTGGTAGGCTCTATCGCTCGGAGGGCGATAGAGACAACATATAAACTTGGTTAATCCCTTGGCGGTGAACTTCAGCCACATGACGTCAAGGTTGTTCGGTTCGAGTGTTTCCTCGCGATGACATGAAAGGTCGCTTCGGACAAAAAGGCATATCCCGAACTTATATCTAAATCGGGTATGTAAGTCGTAACCAGTTGATCTATTGACTGCAATAAAGCCGCCACCTATTTAGGCAGAGCCGGCCTACAAATTTTATTAATTACCTGCAACCCTAATTATACAGGCAGAAACGTCAAACTGGTGCCAGCAGTTGCCACGAGATGTGGCCGATAAAATCCCATCGTCCTCCTCCAGGCTGAGGAATACCGAAGTACAAAATCTGGAGCTGATCACTGGGTAGTGATCCAACAAACCCCATTCCAATTCCTTTCATACTAGATACCACCAAAGGAATAAGTCTGCGACCGGTACTTCCAGTGAAAGCGCCCCCCGGTGGTAGATGCATAAGCCTGAAGAACCGCCTTACCAGAATCGTGACGTGCTAAGTGGTTTTCCAAATCACGTTCCGTTTTCGCACTGGATATTCCCGCTTATACAGTAGAAATATATGGACATTATGGATCTTCCAGGATCAAAACATTATGAAGGTAAACTCCCCGGCCATTCGGATCTGCAGGCGCCCGGTGGCCCTGGGGGCCCTTCATGCAACGGTCCACAAGTAGCAGAGATACCGAACCAATTTAGAATAGATTTCAGCAACAAAAGAGGCCTAAATACAAACACCAATTTGGTACACCAACATCTACAAGGAAATAGACCACACATGTTCTATGTTCGAAGCGACCTTTCGTGTCACACCGAGGAAATACTCGAACCGAATCACATTGACGTTCATGTGGCCCAAGTTCACCGCCAAGGTATTAATCAAGTTCATATTTCACATGCTGTCTCTATCGCCCCGCACCCCCCTCCCAAGAGACAGAGACTACAAAGGCTTTTCTACAACATTAGCTACCACTTTTGATTCAATACAGGTCGACCACCCCAGTTCAGAAATAATCGTTCTGGGAAATTTCAATGCCCACAACAACAACTGGCTCAATCACAACAAGACCGACGACGAAGGTAGAAAAGCTGAAGCATTTGCAATCAGCTGCATGCTGCGGATTCACTCAAAATTGTAGACGAGCCAACTCGGATCTCAGAGAGGGGCAATTTGCCGCCTTCCTGGAACTTTTTCTAACCACAAATCCTGACCAGTATACAACCACAGTTGGTCCGCTATTAGGCACTTCCGGCCACAAACTTATTACAACGGTTTATGAACTACCACTCATATGGAAGGAGCCACCCTTGCCTCGTAAAATCAGGTATTATAACTGTGCAAACTGAAAGTTCTACCTAGATTTTCCTTGGCTCGACGTTTGCTTTGGCACTGACGACCCGTCAATGTGTTGCCAAGAGATTATGCAGGAATGAAAGCATACATCCCAAATTCCATACAATTCCGTCAAAAGGAAAGCCCTGGGGTGACAGAAGCAGTAAGCCTACAAGTACGAGCAACAAAACCAAACCGCTGCAAGTCCCAATTTTTTTGTTGAAGTGATGAACTAACACCCATTTTTCCAAGTGTGTTTCTCTGTCTTACCGAGAAGGGATTTACCGATCTTCTCGGAAAGTCGCTAGAGTGCAACCTATTCCAAAAAAGGGCCAGAACGCTACGACCTCAAACTATCGCCCAATTGCCTTGTTTCCAATAATCTCCAAAGTTATTTAACGTGCATTTAAGCAACTCAACACTCAAAACTCAACTACTCATGTACCTCGAGACCAACAGAATTATTAGCGATAACTAATACGGCGTTCACAAAAAGAGATCGACTACCAATTAAATTGCGGATCTTGTGAAAAAAAAAACATATATAGAGCAGACAGATTCGAGTTTTTATAATAGAATAAAATAACATATTAGCAGGTATAAAAATAAATAGTAATGTCTAATTATGGTAAACATTTATTGAATGAAAATCATTTATTTGATGGAAACTTTAAAATTTGACATTTTCAAAATAAAAACGAAAAATTTTATTATTTGGAATTTTTATAAATAAATAAGGGAAAGAGAAATAATATTTTACTTAATGAGCAGATGAACTTGAATGACAAGTTTTTTTCTGAGGGACCCATTTGGGCTA
>MU194255.1:0-11438 GCA_016904865.1 Pissodes strobi | reverse complement strand
ATTGGACTACTAACCCAAACCAACCAAATCTATTAAAATTGATTATAACCTATCGGAACCGTTTCAAATGGCTAAAATAGGTTGAGACTTAGTGAAACTAACCGAAAGTTTATTGGACTACTAACCCAAACTAACCAAATCAATCAAAATTGATTATAACGTATCGGAATCGATTCAACTGACTAAACTAATTTGAGACTAAGTAAAACTAACCGAAAGTTGATTGGACGATTAACCCAAAGTAACCAAGTCTATTAAAATTTATAATAAAGTATCGGAACCGACTCATATAAGTAAAATAAGTTGAGCCTAAGTGAAACTAACCCAAAGTTGAATCGACGACTAACCCAAACTAACCCAATCTATTAAAATTAATTATAACGCAACGGAACCGGTTCAAATAACTAAAATAAGTTGAGACTAAGTGATATTAACCGAAAGTTGATTGGACGACTAACCCAAACTAACAAAATCTATTAAGATTGATTATAACGTACCGGAACCGGTTCAAATGACTAAAATAAGTTGAGGATAAGTGAAACTAACCGAAAGTTGATTGGACTACTAATCCAAACTAACCAAATCTGTCAAAATTGATTATAACGTATCGGAACCGGTTCAAATGACTAATATAATTTGAGACTAAGTGAAAGTAACGGAAAGTTGATTGGACGACTAACTCAAACTAACCAAATCTATTAAAATTGTTTATAGCGTATCGGAACCGCTTCAAATTACTAAAATAAGATGATAATAAGTGAAACTAACCGAAACATGTTTGGACTACTAACCCAGACTTACCAAATCTATCAAAATTAATTATAACGTATCGAAACCGGTTCAAATGACAAAAATAATTTGAGACTAAGGGAAACTAACCGAAAATTGGACGACTAGCCCAAACTAACCAAATCTATTAAAATTGATTATAACGTATCGTAACCAGCTCAAATGACTAAAATAAGATGAGAGTAAATACAACTAACCGAAAGTTGATTGGATGACTAACCCAAACTAACCAAATCTATTAAAATTGATTATAAGGTATAGGAACTGCTTCAAATGGCTAAAATAAGTTGGGACTTAGTGAAACTAACCGAAAGTTTATTGGACTACTAACCCAAACTAACCAAGTCAATCAAAATTGATTATAACGTATCGGAACCGGTTCAAATGACTAAAATAATTTGAGGCTAATTAAAACTAACCGAAAGTTGATTGGACGATTAACCCACACTAACTAAATCTATCAAAAGTTATTATAACGTATCGGAACCGGTTCAAATGACTAAACTAATTTGAGACTAAATGAAACTAACCGAGAGTTGATTGGACGACTAGCCCAAACCAACCAAATCTATTAAAATTGATTATAACTTATCGGAACCAGTTCAAATGACTAAAATAAGTTGTGACTAAGTACAACTTAGTACGAAAGTTGATTGGATCACTAACCCAATCTAACCAAATCTATTAAAAATGATTATAACGTATCGGAACCGTTTCAAAAGGCTAAAATAAGTTGAGACTTAGTGAAACTAACCGAAAGTTTATTGGACTACTAGCCCAAACTAACTAAATCAATCAAAATTGAGTACAACGTATCGGAACCGGTTCAAATGACTAAAATAATTTGAGACTAAGTAAAACTAACCGAATGTTGATTGGCTGACTAACCCAAACTAACCAAATCTATTAAAATTGATTATAACGTATCGGAACTGCTTCAAATGGCTAAAATAAGTTGTGACTTAGTGAAACTAACCGAAAGTTTATTGGACTACTAACCCAAACTAACCAAATCAATCAAAATTGATTATAACTTATCGGAACCGGTTCAAATGACTAAAATAATTTGAGACTAATTAAAACTAACCGAAAGTTGATTGGACGAATCACCCACACTAACCAAATCTATTAAAATTGATTATAAAGTATCGGAACCGGTTCGAATAACTAAAATAAGTTGAGACTAAGTGAAATTAACCAAAAGTTAATTGGACGACTAACCCAAACTAACAACATCTATTAAAATTGATCATAAGGTACCGGAACCGCTTCAAATGACTAAAATAAGTTGAGAATAAGTGAAACTAATCGAAAGTTGATTGGACGAATAACTTAAACTAACCAAATATATTAGAATTGATTATAATGTAACGGAATCGCTTCAAATGACTAAAATAAGTTGAGAATAAGTGAAACTAACCTAAAGTTGATTGGACTACAAACCCAAACTAACCAACTCTATCAAAATTAATTGTAACGTATCGGAACCGGTTCAAATGACTAAAATAAGTTGAGAATAAGTGAAACTAACCGATAGTTGATTGGACTACTAACCCAAACTAACCAAATCTATTAAAATTTATTGTAACGTATCGGAACCGGTTCAAATGACTAATATAATTTGAGACTTAGTGAAACTAACGGAAAGTTGATTGGACGACTAACCCAAACTAACCAAATCTATTAAAATTCTTTATAGCGTATCGGAACCCCTTCAAATGACTAAAATAAGTTGATAATAAGTGAAACTAACCGAAACATGATTGGCCTACTAACCCAAACTAACCAAATCTATCAAAATTTATCATAACTTATCAGAACCGGTTCAAATAAATTAAATAATTTGAGACTAAGTGAAACTAACCGAAAGTTGATTATAACGTATCGGAACCAGTTTAAATGACTAAAATAAGGTGGGACCAAATACAACTAACCGAAAGTTGATTGGATGACTAACACAAACTAACCAAATCTATTAAAATTGATTATAACGTATCGGAACTGCTTCAAATGGCTAAAATAAATTGAGACTTAGTGAAACTAACCGAAAGTTTACTGGACTACTAACCCAAACTAACCAAATCAATCAAAATTGATTATAACGTATCGGAACCGGTTCAAATGACTAAAATAATTTGAGACTAATTAAAACTAACTGAAATTTGATTGGACGATTAACCCACACTAACCAAATCTATTAAAATTGATTATAACGCATCGGAATCGGATCGAATAACTAAAATAAGTTGAGACTAAGTGAAATTAACCAAAAGTTGATTGGACGACTAACCCAAACTAACAACATCTATTAAAATTGATCATAACGTACCGGAACCGCTTCAAATGACTAAAATAAGTTGAGAATAAGTGAAACTAATCGAAAGTTGTTTGGACGAATAACTTAAACTAACCAAATATATTACATTTGATTATAATGTAACGGAACCGTTTCAAATGATTAAAATAAGTTGAGAATAAGTAAAACTAACCTAGAGTTGATTGGACTACAAGCCCAAACTCCCCAAATCTATGAAAATTAATTGTAACGTATCGGAACCGGTCCACATGACTAAAATAAGAGAATAAGTGAAACTAATCGAAAGTTTATTGGACTACTTACCCAAACTAACCAAATCAGTCAAAATTGATTATATCGGATCGAAACCGGTTCAAATGGCTAAAATAAGTTTAGACTAAGTGAAACTAACAGAAAGTTGATTATACGAATAAACCCAAACTAACCAAATCTATTAAAATTGATTATAACGTATCGGAACCGCTTCAAATGACTAAAATAAGTTGAGAATAAGTGAAACTAACCGAAACATGATTGGACGACTAACCCAAACTAACCAAATCTATCAAAATTTATTATAATGAATTGGAACCGGTTCAAATGTCCAAAATAAGTTGAGACTAAGTGAAACTAACCGAAAGGTGATTGGACGACTAATCCAAACTAAGCCCAAAGTAAACAAAACTATTAAAATTGATTATAACATATCCGAACCGGATCAAATTACTAAAATAAGTTGAGACTAAGTAAAACTAACCGAAAGTTGATTGGACGATTAACCCAAACCAACCAAATCTATAAAAATTGATTATAACGTATCGGAACCGCTTGGAATTACTGAAATAAGTTGAGAATAAGTGAAACTAACTGAAAGTTGATTGGACTACTAACCCAAACTAACCAGTTCTGTCAGAAATGATTATAACGTACCGAAACCGGTTCAAATGACTTAAATAATTTTAGACTAAGTGAAACTAACGAAAGGTTGATTGGACGACTAACCCAAACTAACCAAATCTATTAAAATTGTTTATAGCGTTTCGGAACCGGCTCAAATAAGTAAAATAGATTGGGACTCAATAAAGAAGTATCCGCTTCTATCACGTATTCGACGGTAGTCTGGAAAAATGTAACGCTTATCAAAGTGAAACGGAAATCAAAGTGAAACGCCCCTTTACTTATTAAGCATGTTCCAGTATAGCTAGATGGCTGAAATTTTCAGACATCAGGTCATCGCTTGTCAGATTTTCAGTTCCAGGGTCTGTTGCAGATATCGGCAAGAAACCTTTTTTCCCCAAAATCCCCCTTAAATTAGAGCCCCGGTCCCGCCATATATAGAAAACTATTTTACTTTCAGAATATCCCTCGATTTACATCAATTTCCGTTAAAGAAACGGAAAGTAAAAATGAGGAAGAAAAACATTTACCATTGAAGAAAAGAAAAATACATTTTACAGAAGATAAAAAGAAAGCTGTCAAGTTGCGGTCAAATGCAGAATGTTGTCGGTCTTACAGACAAAGGAAAAAATTAAAAGCATAACATAACAGTTGTGTTTGGTATTTTCAATACGCCTAAGATGTTTGCCTGTTGCAAAATCTGTGAATTTTTTTTGTGATTTCAAAGATGTCATACAAGTTGACATTTGGTTTAGCCGTTTTTAAGTTATTTAATTTTATAGTTGCATTGAATTTACATTATCTTGATATACGCTGTTCAAAAAATTGTTAATTTGTATGCAGTAATCATGGTAGCGTATATCAAGATAATGTAAATTCAAGGCATTTATAAAGTTAAATAGCGTAATAACTGCTAAACCAAATGTCAACTTGTATGGTATATTTGAAATCAGAAAAAAAAACTTTCATTTTAGCCAGAAATATACAGGTCATTCCATTTCAAAAACATATACTTCTTGTCGAACCACCCCCCCCCCCCTGTATATACGCAAAATTACCGGAAACTAGGATACAGATTTGGAAAAAAAAATTCCCCGTATGTTAATTTTTTCCCTATGGTAAAAAGTAAAAAAGTTACAGGGCGTGCTAATTTATACGAAGTCTCTCGGTAAACAAATATTATCTTATTATATTCGTGTATAATTTGGCCTTTTTTACAACTAACTCTGGCATCTTGTGTAAAAACGAACAGTTCTCCATTAATAGTGGCATCATGCTTATTAAGGTATGAAACTCATTATCTGTGGCACCATTATTGAGAACTTCAAGGATTCCATTAACTGTGACATCTTGTGTAAAAATTACAAGTTTCCTATTAACTGTGGCATCAGATTAATGAAGGTTCGAACCCCATTATCTGTGGCATCATTTTTCAATCATGAATATCTCTCTTATTATGGAGTGTATTAAAGAACGGGAAAGAGCCCCCCACTCACAAAAATCTAAAGCATTGCATGATGTCGAAAAACTAAATGATGCCACAGTTCGGTCTGCAGGTCCGGATGCCACAGTTAATGGAGTGCCTGTAATAGTGTGTGTGTGTGTGTGTGTGTGTGTAGTTGCTTTCATGCTATAGTTCTGCACTAAAATCGTACTGTATTTTTCTTTAAACATCTACCAACTATCTGTCATAGAAGGACGTAGAAGCGAAGAATAATTATAAGATTGATCGACTTACCTGTAAGGAAGACCAATCTTGATTATTCGAGCTTCGTAGTCCTTCTATGATAGGGCCCACCACACCCTTATACGTAATCCCAGACCAGTGCGATTTGTTCCGTCACAAATGAACTGATGGATATGGCTTGGTACAGGGCCGGCCGGGGTGATTGTTTACTTATCACATTCTTTAAACTCTGTGCGCTGATAGGACATAAAATGAGACCTTCCAACTATCTGTCAGAGAAGGACTACGAAGCTCGAATAATCAAGATTGGTCTTCCTTACAGGTAAGTCGATCAATCTTATAATTCTAGCTTCATTTTTCTTCATAAATCCTATGTTCTATACTATGTTTATTTTTCTATGTAGTTCATTAACTTCCTAAGTGTGTTTATCTATATACTTGTCTTATTTACACTCTGGCTTATATTATGCTATGTTTCACTATATCTTTTCTATGTTTCACTATATATCTTTCTTATTTATATTTTAACCTCCTAAGTGCCTTGTATATATCATTTTCTATGAGCACTTGGGTTTTATATTTACACTATTTACATTGTGAGGCTTCGGGTCTCTCCTAGTTTTTGTGTTTTGATTTCTTAGTTGTTTAAATTCTTCTTTTACTTCAGTACTTGTTCCATATAATTATATTTTTCCTCTCTTCGTCCTCTTCACTTGTTTCTCCTGCTTGCTCCATGGTTTCCTTTAGTTTCTCTTATACGAATCTGTTGTATTGCTCCATTTTGATATCTGTTCCATATAATTAACTATATTTGTGTTTTCGGTACTGACTAGCACCTTCGCCAAAAATAAAGCAGGTCCCACAACGTAGTTACCTTCTTTCTTTGTTTGTTCCAGGTATGAACATAAACCCCTAGATGGCGCTTGTGACGTCGACCGCCCGTACTTCGGCGAGCGTCCGTGGATGCAGCACGTGTCTGTACTCTGTCTTAGGTGACGCCGACCGCTCGTAGATGGCAACACTTGGCCGTTCCTCGGCGCGTGATTCGAACCAATATGTGCTTAGATTTTATGCAATAGCTAAACTGACCTAGCGTTTATTAAATGTTTAATGATTTACTTGATTTTGATGTTTAATTTAAGTTATTACTGTTGTTGTGACGTAGATTCATTAGGATCGCGGCACTAGGCCCAATTAACATTAAATTGCTTGGCGTCACTGTCGCGACGCTCAAATTAAATCACTTGGCAAGCGAAGGTGGCTTCTTTTAAAGTTTATTTGGCATAGTGACGTCACCTATTTTATTAATTAAGTTTATGTGAGCGGGTTGTCTTTTATTTAGGTATTTGTTCTGATATTTAAAAGGTAAGTCTTTTAAGGTTATCACAAATTGCTAAGGCACTTTCACTACTTTTTGAAACTCCCCAAAAACTATCCCTTCACTAGAAGTTCTGATACTTAATAAATTCGATTCTCTCTATACTTTTTAGTAGCCCCGAATGCCGTATACCTATGCATACGTTCACCCAGGTTAGGTAAGGACCTGACAACCTTATACCTGTGTATAAGTGTTCTCAATTATGGGGGTTGTGGGATAGAACAACTAGAAGTGGACGTACCTGTGTACTGCCCAGCGACTAATTGAGCGGTTTGAGAGGCCCGAAAGTCTGATTAACTCGGCGTTTGCCTGCGTATTTATATGTTGCAAAATGCTGATGGTTGCATCGCTCCCGTCGACCGTTCAAGTTGTTTATAATTAACAGTGAATGTTTATATAACATTTTTCAAGTTCAAGTTCAAACTTACGACAGGGTGATATTTAATTAATGATTTTAATTAGTTCACAATTTATAAATATAAATATGAGGTATATATGCAATTTTTTATACTCAAAAAAAATCTAATTTTTATATTTAAAAAAAATGGTAGTGAACCTTACATGATTACACCGCAATTTTTTTTAGTTACGCTCACAATTTGCTTGTAAAACAAATTGATTCTGGGTTCTTTGCTACCCAAAAAATACTTAGGATTGCAAGTATTCTTCTATCCCTCCAATTACAAAATGATTTCATTCTAATTAAAGAAAAATAATTTGGAACGAAATATTGATAATCAACGAATCTACAAAACAGCAGCTAAAACAACCGATAAAACAAATTAGGACAATTAACAATCCTTACCATTTCGAGAAGACACAAAATTGCACATTAGTTAGCAATTTGATAACATTACAACAAAATTTATATAACCAACACGAACATTTTCAATTTCATCAACTAGAAAAATACTTGTTATTCTGCTTATTTTTATCTCTTTTTGGCTGTAAAATCGTTGATCAAAGCGGGCTTAATTATTCTACGTTCTTGAAACGCCATTTTCGATAGAAACAATTTCTTAGTCGTTTTGAGTAGGTACACGCCCTTTGAATATAATCTTTAATTAATTTTAATTCAGCAAAACACTCTTCAGACGCAACGTTAATAGAGACTGTGAAAAAAGTTTTAACGAAAATAATTTAATCCAACTCTTTTAAGGTTTCATCGTCAATTTAAATACTTGACGCAATATCTAGATGCGTTTGGGACTTTTTTACAGGGTAATCCAGATAGCTCTCCAAATGAAAATGTTCCAAATATTTTTGAAATTAGAAAAAAAATATGTGAACAAAAGTTGTTTGATTTCATCTGTTTTTACACACGATTTTGTTTTAATGCATATGTCGTAGGCATCGGGCGTAATACGTCATTCCGCGAAAAGTCTAGTCATTACACGTATCGCCGGCAAAAGCTGTAATAAAATAATTATTACCTTGTTTGGCTTAAATTATGCGTCATTTCAAGGATTGCCTTCTTCATGTCAGACAAACAGAGTAATCGGTCGAACGATTGAACGTTACAGCCTCTGACTGCCGTATGTCGGCGTCAAACACTGAAATCCGTCATTCCCTGAAATGACTAGTCATTACATGTATTGCCGGCAAACAGCGTAATAGCCTTATTATTACAGTGTTTGACTAAGTATTCAGTCATTCCCTGTAATGCCTGAATCTATTTTAGAAAAACACCGTAATAACAATTTTCAACGTTTGCCGATTGTAGTCAATCACTGTAATAAATACAACCCATAGCCCAAGGTAACTGAAACTAACCCAAACTGACCTAAACTAACCCAAACTAACAGGCAAATAGCGTAACGCAAGTTTATAAGCGCATTGCTGTTGTTTGCCTGGGCATTACAGGGAATGACTGAATAGTTAGTCAAACACTGTAATAATAAGGCTATTACGCTGTTTACCGGCAATACATGTACTGACTAGTCATTTCAGGGAATGACGGATTTCAGTTTTTGACGCCGACAGTCAGACGCTGTAACGTTCAATCGTTCGGCCGATTACTCTGTTTGTCTAAAATGAAGAAGGCAATCCTTGAAATGACGTATAATTTAAGCCAAATAAGGGAATAATGATATTATTACAGCTTTTGCCGGCAATACGTGTAAAGCCTAGACTTTCCGCGGAATGACGTATTACTCCAAATGCCTACGACATATACATCCTCTTTCAAAAAAATACAGCAAATGACAACTTTGTTTTCATTAATGTAATATACCACATTTTTCTATGATTTTGACTTTTCTATTAAATTCTGCATATTTTTGTATAATATATCATGTGCAAAACTTAACCATTTTCGAAAATTTGAATTTAAGAATTACGAATTACTATGAGTTTTTCGATATAATTGCTTACCTTCTGCTACCTAGAGATAAAGGTTTATTTTTTACACGTCATGGCACATTTGAAGTCTATTAACTGATTCAATCATAGAAAAGTGATTTGTTGTATACAAATCACTTTTCTATGGATTCAATTTTATTTTCTGCTAATATTTTACATAATATGCTATTCGATTGTTGAAATGTTGAAAATGGCCGATCTTTACTTTAAGAATGGTAATAATGCTACAGAAACACGGGAACAATAAAGGGAAAGTGTTTAGAATGGACGGAATGTATCATCTGTACCAACAATAATTAATACGAGGAAGCTATTGCAAGACACAGAATCTCTAGTAAATAAGATAAGGACAAAACAAATAAACAAATATATATATTTTATTATATTGCTTTGTAACAGTCCGATTTTGCCAGTTTCAAATATTTTTGAATTTTATTTATACGCCGCATTTAGAAAAAGAAGATGCTGTATTTTGCACTCATCGGTTTATTAATTCTAAATTTACTGATTCGATTTGCTGACAATACGCTTGAATTGACGCCTTCCTTAATATAAATTAACTCTATTCTAAGGATGGCTTAACGATATATTAGTATTAGCATTTATAACACGTTGTAACTATATTTATTTTAGTTGATAAGCGAAGTACATTGTTATTAGGATAGCTTGGCTTGATTTACATTACATTACCGTAGTCGGTTAAAATATTTCATAACTTTTTGGAACCCCTTGGTTGCCGGACTCCTATCACCGGCCGATCATTTCTGAGATCGTTAGATCGCTTTGGGACCTTTGCTTTTTATATTTATCTCTTCATACGACAGGCTGCGGTTTTTGTAATGTTCGCTGGTTCGTTCCGAGTAAGGCATACAGTACCGTTAAAAACAGGGCTCAGCTCTTAGACCATCCCTGTACTCAATATTCGCCCATGATATACCATTTCACGACGCGCAAATTTCATTGTATGATGACGACACAATAGAACAATTTACCCACACCGGTAAAAACCGGATAAGCACTGTGCTACAGGAGGCAACAGACGAGTTTATAAATTGGATGATAAACTGGAAGATCAAAATTAATGAGCGCAAACCGCAGGCTATAATCTTCCAAAGGAGAAGAAGGGCTCTCGGACTACACATACGGATAAATACCATCGACATATCTTGGAACACGGAAGTCAAATACCTTGTTGTACACTTGGATCGTGGCTTGACATGGAAAAAAGCACATCTAAGCAGCAAGAGACAAATCCATGCGAGCAATGGCGATACTAAATCCCATGATGGGAAGACATAGACAAATGTCACTGAAGACTAAGCTCACTTAGATAAATCACTAAATTATAGTTTTCTAACGGTTCTCAGAGGGGATTGAATGTACTGCACAATACTGCTTTATATAATTTCAACATCTTGGGGACACGCAGCGAAATCCTGCATAAAATTGCTGACAAGAGCAGACAACAAGCTAGTCATAATGACAGTAGCAACCACTAGAAGACTTTATAGTCAATAAAGCTAGGCGCGTATTAAGAGCAGAGAACCATGCCGATAAAGAACTGAGGCAAGCAGGAGATTATAATCCAGACGACGGGCTAGGAAGACGCAGATGGACCAAACACAGAAGACCTAGAAGCCTAATTGTGTCACCGCACAAAATCCACCAGTGCTAGTAGCAGGTATCTAAATAAGTAAGCAATTATGTCGAAAAAAACAGAGTATTTCGTAATAGGTATTCTAAAACCTTCAATGTTTCGAAAACCATTAAGTTTTGATACATGATGTATTAAATAAAGAATAAGCAGAATTTAACTGAAAATTTAAAAACACTAAAAAATTATGTGTTTTACAATCAAAACACAAAGTTCGCATGTGTCTTTTTTGAAACACCACATATACATTAAACAAGCATGTATAAAAGCACATGAGATCAAAAAGCTTTTGCTCGGAATATTTTAATTGAAAGAGCTATCTCCATCAAGCTTTACAATATTCAGGTGCAATATATAATTGACTATAAATATATAT
>JAEQML010066571.1:0-19859 GCA_016904865.1 Pissodes strobi | reverse complement strand
TTGTACATTATAGTGTGGAGACCTATTTAACCGCAACTTCTTTTCCTAAAAAAAAAACAAATTCCTTTACTCTAAAAAGATAAATTACCCGAAAACAATTTAACGAAAAAACCTGGCTCAAATGCAATTTACTAAAAAGAATATTGTACTAACTAAGAATTTCTCGAAAAGACAATTTCCATTGTGACCAGTTAATTATATAAATATAAATACATAAATATAAAATATAATTAGATATAGTTATTATAACATATGTAAATATAACATGAATGAGCAAAAAAGCGCAACTATTTAATTAATCTAATCTCTAATCTGGCAATCTTTATATTTTTAAACATCAACAGGTAATTGTTTACTATAAAGATCACTAGTTAGTATGCAGGGTGACAATTTGAAAACTTACAATGGCAGTATTTTCTACACTAAAGAAGATATAAAAAAAAACAGACAATACCATTTCTACAAAGCACTACCCCCATCCGCTTTAAAGTCTTAAATGGCATTATTGAACTTTTACCACCTTTCTGCAAAGCTTGAAGAATTAGAAAATAAAAGTCAATGATGAAACAGGATCTAAAGTCTAAATTAAAACACTATTATAGTGCTTAAAACTCTATTTTTGCAATAACGCAAATACTTTTTTTTGCCCATCTTAAGTATTAAGTGCGCAAATGACTTCCATTTTGTTCTAACTAGAAATAAAGTCGATTTTCAAATTCCTTCCTAACTTTCTAACTTCGCAACAGCACCCCCACCATCTTGCTGAAAGTGTAGATCTTCGTTGAAATCTGGTTTTTAGGTTCATGAACAATCGAGGGCTCTACAGTTTGGTTGAGCATTTCAGCATAAACTTTATCGGTTAAACTTCCTTAAAGCCTGCCTTCAAGTATGCCCATACAAACACTGACTTTTGGGTATATGAGTATGTCTCTCTGTAAAAAGACATGAATTAACATGACCATTTAAAAAAAATGAATACTAATCGGTGAAACAAATGATTTTTTATAAATTAGGGTGTTGCCAAAATTCTCCCGGTCATGGTTTTACAATACTGAATTCTTGTGTCCAGATCATCGTCGCCAAGTTCTTGTAAAATGTTTATTTTGTATGGGTGAAATGTATGGGTGTGATACTGTCCTATCACATTCTCTGGATACGCCAATAGCTGTCGATGACTTCTGCGTTTATAGAAACAGGGCTAATAATCTCCATCTGCATATCTTCATCCGAAACTCTAGGTTGTCTTTTTTATTACAAACGGATCTAGTTTCTTGAAAGTTATTTATGTAAACGTCTGACGTTTTTGTCAGGATGCCTCCTTTCAGTAAAAGTAATGGGAGTTCTCAAATAGTGCATACCTTAAGCACCATAAAGAAAAATCGTTTTAACTCCTTACTCCGTCTTCCATAGAATATTTCCATTTCTAAATTAAAATCAATTCGAAGAAAAATGCACACAAGTGATGGCAACAGCAAACACATTCAATTTTAAATCATTTAAAAGATGAAAATTTTATTGAAAAACAAAGAATTTTAGCAGAATTTTAGCGTTTTAATTTAGGCATGGGATTCTTTTTGCATAATTTACGATTATTTTCAAATTTTTTGTAAATGCAATTATTAAAACAGTAAAAACCTCCTGCACGTTGTCAAGTTTTGAACATCTTGTGGCTTATTCAAAGAATCTGTAACTGGGGTGGAGAATTTGTCTTACACACCTGAACCCTCCACAACAATATATAACATATAGGTGAAAATATAGCCATTGTAAAGTTTTCAAATTGGCACCTTGTAACAGGCTCATGTTAAAAATTAGGGACCTCCATCTCGCAAAAAAAAATATCGGAATTATGCTCAACGGATTGAAGTTATTATCCAAAGAGTGCTTACGAATTTCTGCGTGAAATAGGTCACAACTCAACGTATTGAAAAATATATTTATTTGTACTTAATTTCATAAATTTGTAAAGAAAATTTAGGAAAATTTTATTGTGGTCAACTGTGTTTCGGTGAAATTTCGTTTCGGGGAACTATCTTTTAGGGTAATTTTCATTTCGATCAATTGTAATGTGAGAATACCAATTATTAAATTGAGTTAGAGGAAATTTAATTATAATTATATTTAATTATAGAAATAGAAAATTCGGAGATGTTGCTTAGGTATCCAACTGTTGATGTCACCCTGATAGTTCATAGCAAGTCTAGGAATTCAGCCTACAATGCCCGGTTGAACATATACTTTTTCGCCGATTGTTTAAATGTATATTAAATTCCACAATCTCTGCATTTTTCCTGTCGGTGAGCGCGCCATGAAAAGTAACTTTTCCTCCAAATAAAATATGCTGTTTTTTCTTCAAATGTCGACAAATTAATGCAAAAACATCTCTTTTTAATAGTAATAATATCTAATTATTATTAAAGATAAGTGGGTTCGCAAGGCGGCTTAGAACGGTGTCGGTGAATAGGCACAGGTTGTTGCCTTAGTAATGTAACATAAAGCTGTCAGTGGACACTGTCAACAATAATTATTTTTCTAAGATTGCGTCTCCGATTGCGTTTTAATTCCGAATTGATAAACAGTTATTGAGTAAGTTCGATTAAATAATAACCAATTTTTTCCTAAATTAGTGATTTTTAGACATGCAGTCACAAATTGAGTGATAAATACAAATTGTAGTTTAATAAATCTTGAGTTGTTGGCGCTTATTTTGTTGTCTGTTTGTATTGTATCTATGTTGCTATGACAACACTTTTACCTCCGCCAGCGGAAAATGAAAAGTAAAGCTCCGGCGGAGGAAAAACGAAACTTCACGGCCGCCTACACGGTCTAGTAATGACGGATTTACTGACGTTTGAAGAAAAAATATTTTTTCTACTACCGTGCGTAAAGTACTCACTTGACGCACTTTCTAAGGTTCGTAAAATTGTCCCTTTTTATTGTGCAGTGCGTAAAATAAGTTATTTTACGCACTAGTGCGTAAAGTAATTTAATAATATTATTTGTTTTTTCATATTTTTTTCGATAGTAGAAAAAAATTTCGTATGCTACTCATGTGTAAAGTACCCTTTTTTTATTCATGGGATATTCCCATTCACAAAAAAGGGTCACTTTACACACTTGTTGCATAAATAACTATTATGTCGCAGCTTGACCGTGGATGCCTTTAACTTTTTAGGCATTTATTTAAATAAAATTCAAACGTTCAAACCAAACCACATGATCCTGACATGCACTAATTTATACATTGGCAAAAAACTAAGAAAAACATTTGTCGAAAGGAAGTGTTAGTCAAATAGATACAAGCATAAAAAAAACAAACATATCGGTGGGTTCTATATGGGTGCTGCTATTTCCTGTACTTTAAATATGTTGTGTAAAATAGCCATAAAACATGTAACGTGATTTGTGCATAGAGGGCAACATATCCGCAGTCTTAAGTTTTGAAAAAATTAATAATAACATATATGATATAAAAAAAGGCTATACAATCATATAAATATTAGTGGTACTCGAGAGATAGGTACGTAAGAAAACCAGTTACATGGACATATAATAGTTATTTATATTACCAGATGCGAAAGTTTACTTTTTGGTGTAAGGTGGTATTTGAATGGCCGAGGCGAAGCGAAGACCTCCGAAAACTTGAAAGCGCTTTGCACCATGTAATGTATTAACTTTTTTCTACTACCGACCTATATTATTTTAATTTAAATTATTATATTTGAAAAAAAAATACTATTTAGGAGATTGTTTTAGCTGTAAAAAATAATCCATGTTATATACAACGTTAGGTATATGTCATCACATGCTTCGAATTTCAATAATTAAGTGAAACCTCCGTTTAGAATTTTAACTGAAAATAAAAACAGTATTCCAAAGGCAGTTGACATTGTCGGTGTCTTACTTCTACCAGATACATCTAAAGAAAAGAACACTAAAACATATAACATATTTTTAAAATGGCTTGCTGATAAAGACGTTACTCAAATGGACGAAAATGTAATGTTGGCTTATTTTCAAGAAAAATCTTTATCACCGTAGGGTCAGTATATTCCATGCTGAAATCGACAATTTCCCTAAAGAAAAATCAATATATTTAGGGGTTGAAAAACATATTGCATTTATTAAAAAGAAAAACGATACTCAAGATGAACGCTTATTGCGTAAATCAAGTAATTTGAAAGCACACTATTTCAAATGTCCCTAAAGAAATCGCAAAATTTAAAACTAAAATAAATTAATAAATGCGCTGGTCATTCGTTTAGGACATGGGTTACGTTCCCTGCTAATGCTTCAGGCACAGCTTCTGTGCTGCTGTGCTTCAGGTGTCGACATTTTAGATTTAAATAGACATGACGATTTAAAGTCTTCTTCCATTGCGACTTTATTTATATCCCAGGTAAGTTTGGCCAAGTATCAAGTTTCCCGCAGTTTCATTGGCTACAGATAAACGTCAAAAACGTCATATAGCTATGGCATTTATCACCTGGTGAGCTGGTTGTTTTTGGCCAAATTCCCAAATTATTCCGTATAAATATAGATTATTTTAATTTGGATATTAAAATTATAGAAAAGAAACACGAAATTACTGTAAGTAGATGAATTATCTACAAGGAAAGGATTTCCACTTGCTTGTTCTTAATGTTAATACTAACTAACCGAAACTAACCCAAATATTAATAAATTAGACAAAAAGTACTTTAATGGGCAATGACATTAAAACGATTTCACTCTAGTATAGAATTTGTTTTACACAAAAAAAATTCCACAATATCGTTACCATTTTCTTCCTTGCTAGATCTAAATTTCCTTGTTAATGTTTGCTACTATAATTTAAATTTTTATTAAATAGTATCGTTATAATCCTATACAGGGTGTTTCCTAACCTCGGTAAAAAAATTAAACTGGTTAATCCTCACGTATTTTTAAGACGAAAATGTGGTATAAAATTTTTTCGAATGTCGCATTTTTTTCAAAATACAGGGTGTTGAAAAAAATTTTCTTTTTGTGTTTTCTGTTTATTAATAAATAATGAGAAGCGACATTGGAATAATATTTGCAGACCTTAATAAAGAGTTTGAGCAGTTTATTTTATGTTCACGCAAAGCCTACTCGTTTATTTAAACACCAAAATTATGAGATTCTTGTGTCGTGAACAAGAAAATAATTTTTTACTCGAAAACTGTAAGAGATACGAGAAAAATGCAAGAAACTTAATTTGCTTAAAATTAACTTTTTTATCAAGCATCATAAGAATTTTGAGTGTTTAAGAGGCCCGTTTTATTGCTTTTTGCGAAATTCTAGTAGTCGTTACCCGGATCTCCGCCAATGAACTAATTGAGAAATTCAACATGAACACAAAATAAAGTGCACAAACCCTCTTATTAAGGTGTGCAAATAGTATTAGAAAGTCGCTTCTCATTATTTATTAATAAAATGAAAACACGAAAAAAAAAATTTTTTCAACACCCTGTATTTTGAAAACGGAGCGACATTCGAAAAAACTTTATACTACATTTTCGTCTTAGCATTACGTGAAAATTCACCAGTTTCATTTTTTTACCGAGGTTAGGAAACACCCTGTATATATTATTTTGTTATTTAAAAAGCGCGCCAATGAAGTTGCTCTGCGATCGTCCAATAGCAACACTAAAAATTCACGAATTAGCAAAACGTAGTTGAGATGTAAATATACGCCGCCTTTACGAATGAATATCTCGCTTATTCGTTTAGTAATAAAATCAACATTTCTAAAAATGTTTTACATGAAATTCCAAATAATATTTCTTCTAATGAAGTAACATTGACAAATTTAATATAAATGTTAACGTGGTTCGGCATGATAATGATACTCGAATAGAAATTAGGGTAGCCTATACATTAGCCTGTTTTTATTTCTAATTTTTTTTGTTCAAATCCCGAAAGTACTACTTTCGTAGCTAGCAACGACAGTTTACTTTCGTTATAGTTCATTGTGCTAGGGCCACAAAAGTCTCTTATTTATACAGTAGTAGAAAAAACGATTTTGATACACGCCTAAACTGCCGCCTTTCACACAATAAGGCCTAGACGATAAGATGTAGTCAAAAACGTTTTGTCTAAATTCACTCTTTGGTATCAGATATGGTTCTTGATTGTTAAAGCGAGATAGGTAGGTAGTACAAGAAAATTTAAATTATGACTACTTTAAAAGGCACAAAGTCTCAAGAGCGTTAACAAGTACCTCTAACTATTTTATCCATTTTAATTAATATGTTTTATATACATCTATATAACCGTGAAAGTTAAATGGATGTAAATATTTATATTTTATCTCAATTTCGATTTGGTATACCTATGCGCTCGTTGCTACAACTCTTCGGCACGTGGCGCCCTCACCGATCGCTTGTCGAACTTCGTACGCTTAGGTCACCACTTCTTCACCTCATCGGTTTCTCTTATTCGCCTCAGGCTTAGTACGGCCGGTTGACCTCGTTTGGTATTGGTCGAGAGTATTACTTAAGATTCGTTGTGCCGTTTGCCTCTTTTTTCAGTGCGGGGTTGTCAGATTTTTCTTAATTACCTATGTTTCATCTGTTCATTGCGTTGGCTAAACGAATTATTGGCATCAATAATAAACCAACGTGATATTTAATATGTAACTGATGCATAATTAAACTGCATATTAAATTCGTAAAGGAAACGATTTTAGTAGCAAATTCACCAAATATTTTGCGTCTTCATCGATGAGTTTGGTTTAACCAGCTGACAACTGCTCATTAGTTTGTAATGTACAGGGTAATTTTTTATATTTTCCCACCCCCTTTAACTTTTTTGTGCCACTGTGTAGAAAAAATATGTAAATAGGAAAGTTGTAGTGCTTGAGAAGTAGTTCTCAGAAAACATTTTTTTGCCCATACAGGGTGTTGCAAAAAGTGTGAAAAACCAAAAAATATATATTTTTTAAATGGAACACCCTGTATATTTCTCCTCAGGACGAAAGATCTTTGATCTCCGATTACAAAAATATATAATTTGTCTACATTTGCTTAAGCCATTTCTGAGCTATTTAACTTTAAAAGTTGATTTAAATAAAATAAATCATTGTTTTAATAATTTTTTATTATTATATAAGTACAAATTCGTATCTTAGCATGTTTGATAATAAAAACTTCAGTATTTCAAATATTGTTGATGCCCACTATTGATACAATCTCGGAAGTCGCTTTCTAATTTATTTGTTGCATGCGTAATAAAAATTGAATTGTTCTGGTTAAGGTCGTTTATATAGTATACAATCTCACCTGAGCTCTTCAATAATGGCAATTCTCTGAGCATAAATTTTGTTTTTAAATATCCCCACAAAAACGCATCTAAGGGCGTTAGATCTGGGCTGTTCGGTGGCCAGTGGACGGTTCGTCGCCTATTATTTGAGCAGATTGGCGAATTGGAAGCATACCAAGAGAATCTCTGTTTCCTGATTTAAAAATTGTAAATATCTTTCGCCAGTTAGGAAACCTTCGTAAAAAATAGAGCCAATAATTTGACATAATAGCTGTTTTTGTCACTGTCATTCACGGCTATTTTGACACATTTCATATTTTTCTTAATAGCGAGCAAGGCTACTTCGATTGGATTGAATTCATGCTTTATCAACTTTTAAATGCAAATAGCTCGGAAATGGCTTAAGCAAATGTAGACAAATTATATATTTTTGTAATCGGAGAATAAAGATCTTTCGTCCTGAGGAGAAATATACCCCATTTAAAAAAGTATATTTTTTTGTTTTTTGCACTTTTTGCAACACCCTGTATAAACAAAAATATGTTTTCTGAGAACTACTTCTCCAGCACTACACCTTTTATATTTACATATTTTTTCTAAACAGTGGCACAAAAAAGTTAAGGGAGGTGGGAAAATATAAAAAATGACTCTGTACATGTTCATGTTCTGAATGTTGAACAACACAACTTAATCAGATAAACCTATTAGTACGTATTAATTAACTCATATTTTCCTTAATTGTTAGAATTTTAAGAATTACTATCATTCTCTAAACAAAATTCAACTCTTTTATGGTTCTTCGTATTTTACAAAAATAAATGACTCATATAAGATGCTTATGAAGCTCTTCTTTCTAGATGATATCGAACATTGTGTATTTTCTTTGTTCCTTAACAATATTTTTTCTAACGAAAACTTGGCAACAACGGCAACGTTACAGTCTGCCAGAGAAGTAGCAGACATAAACAATGTAATACCCCAGCTGTAATTGTCTGGTCAATTCTTTTAAAGGTCTTGAATCTTAATCCCAAATCTGTATAGATACATTCGTAGAATATGTAAATCCTCACAATAAAACTTTTCAATATTGTTGTTATTCGATGGTTATTTTGTAGTATGTCGTCTCTCTGGTTAAAGGTCAAGTTTCTTTTTCAGGTTTCTGCTTTATATTATAAATCAATAACATAATCATGAAATAAAACAAGGTTTTTTTCAACCAAGAACTTGTGCTGGTTTCATCTTTTTGCACCAAATAATTACTTTTACGCCATCCGAATCTTAGATGAATAGGACCTCTTCGGTTTAAATCGTGCATTGCATAGAAATGCAATAATATAAGCAATTTAATCAAGCTAAAAGCTTTCCGAGAAGCAATCATTTTTTGATAATATACGTCTCTGCCTCCCATTTCAAATAGAGAAATATCAACTATGTTGGGGGTTGGAACCTGCGGCAACATGCACTAAAACTGAGCTTTATCCACAATACCGAAATAGAATTTTTGCACTCGACGCGCGTTTCGCTAACCATGTTAGCATCATCAGGAGATGATTAAAACTAAAAGTTTTAATCATCTCCTCATGATGCTAACATGGTTAGCGAAACGCCCGTCGAGTGCAAAAATTCTGTTTCGGTATTGTGGATAAAGCTCAGTTTTAGAGAAATATCAAAAATGAAAAAGAAATATTAGTAACAATAAAATGATAATATAAGCAATTTTCTCCCATTTTTTCATAAGCTATTATACTAAACTGTGTTTGAACAAATCAAAATTCAACAGCACAGTGATATTCGGTCAATATCAAAGACAGACATGATCATTACAGATTTAAAATTTTTCAGTTTTGACAGTTCGTAGACAATTTATTAAGTAAATTTTGAAAATTTAAAGATTATTTTTCATTATTATGGCTGGTCGTAGAAAAAATAAATGTGCAATGCAACTCACATTTAGTGTCCATCTTGTATGCCACTCTCGTATAATACACCGTAGGGAATTTGCAATAATTTCTGGAAAATTTCCAATATTGTCTAAACGAATACGGTCAGGTGTCTTCTACGCAGTTGTTTATTGGCTCTAAGCAAATAATGTCTCACGATGTACATCGTCAGGTCCGACACGTAGATGAAAACTTCCCTCCACCACTTTTTCCCACGAATTCCAATACGATGGGTATTTACAGATTGATTAGATCAACTCCACCATTCTCTTGTAACTGAATGTAGCTTTTGTAAAGTTAAGGCACTTCAGTGTTCTGTTTGTCTTTTTTTTTTGGCCATCTTTTTACTTTCTGTAATGGTTGAATATTGTCGTAATTTGTGATCTTGTTTAGTACATTATTGTCAACCCAACGCTCCATCAGTAATTCGTTTATGGTATCAAATTGGTAATCATAGGTGCCCCTTGATTCTTTGGCCAATACCTTCGAAGTTTTCAAAGGACATTCCATAATCCGCTTCTCCCTTATTGTCGCAATGGTTAAAACCCTTCTTAGTCAAAGTGAACATCAAATTTAGGGTAGAAAAGTAGTTGTCGAAAAAAAACGACATGCTCTGAAGGATTTTGTACATTTTGCAAAAGGTTTAGATCTACATTTTCTCCCAAAGTATCCATTGAGTTTCCCATGTTAGCTTTTTACAGTATATATCAAAGTGATAGTAGACCCAATTTTTATAGCCAAATCTGACGGGCTAGCCCTAATGACCTGTTCGCGACATCTGCGGGACAAAGTTTGAACATCTTGTCGGTAGTCACAATATGGGAATTGTCCGCAAAATTAATTGTTTTTCTGGACATAGCTGCAGAAATATTATCTAAACCCAAATCCTCCTCGTTACTCGAGTCTCCAATAGATCCATTCCCGCGGTAGTTGATGGCAACCAGATAGAAATAGAATTGTCATAAATGTTCTGATTTCCTCTTGGGTAACACTAAACTCATGGAGATTATGTTGGTTGGCATACAAAAGTGTTTGTTCGACGATCTAATAACAGGATATATAACAGAATCGTCAATAAACTTCTCAAAAATCTGCAGATAATTCAGCGAAATGAAACCATCAGTAAACTTTTTGTTTTGTGTACTCATCTAAAACATCGCATTTTTTGTACACAGGCTCAAATTTATTCCATTTGCAGTCCAATGTAAGTCTTCAACCGTTCCCTCAAGTTACTCCACTGCTATCCCAAGGCTCATCATCTACATTGATATTCCTGATGACTTCGACGCGTCCGGCTATATCATTTGGAATTTGTAGAAGATTAATTTCATTTTTGTCGAACTCCTCCTCATCTGTTAGACTATCAACATCAAGAGGTAAAATAATCAGTCTTCCTCCACATCATCTAAAGCACCTGGAAAGAAGTTATGGTAACCATACGTCGAAATCAGGGCTTCCAAAAAATTGGAAGCCATTTCTGGCTATATATTTTGATTCCCATTGCGCCCATTCGGGTACATTCTATTTTAAAGTAATTTTTTTCCTATAAAATGAAAATCTGTCATGTCAAACAATAGTAAACCTAAACAAACATACAATTAATAACACTTACTTATTTACTGAAACAATTTTTCACTAACTGCGCTTTTTGTTTTTGTTATTTTGGGAAATCTGACAAGTATCAACATGTTTATCGAAGAGTCAAGATGAACTGCCAAAGACTCTAAGTAGATTTCTGTACCTACCCAAATAACATAAAATAGTTGAGTACACTCTTAAAAATCTCTTTCATCCAAAAAGTTTCATTCCCTCATGGATAAATGGCGGTAGAAGTAATATTTTAGTAGTGTACCTGTTTGGGTACAGCCACAGCCGTCTCCAAGGCCTGGAGACACAGCCATAAATAGGTTAAAAACTTATTTCAAAAAAGAAATTGCACTTCTGCATTGCCACTTGTCCGCTCTATCCAATGGTGGTATCCAGTTTGGACTCCGACATTCCGTCTTCAAGGTGTCATCAACTTTATTTTTTTAAATACGAGGTTTTTTTATCGTTTTTCAGATAATATTAGCGTTATTAATATGAATATGTGTTTTTATTATTCTTTAATTTGTAAGTTGCTACTTTTGAAATGTTTATATTCTACAAAAAATATTTTATTTTTTTTGTGTTAAGTGGAAACATGGAGCCGTTATTTTTAATAAAAATTAAATAAACATGTTCATTTATTTTTTACCCCAAAGCACAATAAATAATTAAACGAAATAAAAATGAAAAAGTTGATTATGGCCACTTGAAGACGAAACATCGGATTCCAAACTGGATACCACCACTGGATAGAGCGGAAAAAGTGGCAATGCAAAAGACCAATTCAATTTGAAATCCGTTTTCAAAATAAGCTCAGGAAAAAATCAATATTCCGTTTCTTTTTTCGGATATCCCCGGAAATACTAGGAAACTTTCGAAACGGCATGGCATATAGTTAAGCCTAAATGCGCAATTTTGCCCTAATTTTATCGACACTGTATCTCTTAGGGTTTTCGAGTTCCCCATACGTAGACAAAAAGTCAGAATTTTCTGTTGACTGGTTTAAATTGATTACTGAAAGGGTTAACACTAAGGCTAACAAAACAACGTTAATAATAATAAAATAAAATTTAGGAATAATATCAAAATATTCAATGTTTTAAAAAAATAGAATTATTTGTAAAATACCCTAGGATTTAAAGTTATATAGTGTACTCAAAGGGACCATCATTATTATCAACACATTTCTGACAAGGTTTCCTAACGGGTCTTACTGCATTAATGACATGAACGGGTTTTATTTTTTGAAGTGCCTCCAGAATTAAGTCAAGTTATTCCGGTGTTTCCGTCGTGTTTTATAAGTTAATGATTATAGAGGAAAAAGGAAAAAGTCCGGTGGTATAAGATCGGGTGAGCGCGGTGGCCACCTAAACGGTCCATATGTTCCAAATCATCTTTCTGATATGTATATATTTAAATATTCTCTTACTCTCTTACTGTCAAGGCGTTATTGCTAGAAGCACTATCATGCTGAAAATAAATAGTAAGGCCCCCTCCCAATAGCGTATCGACATCTAGCAAATTTAATGTATTGATTTCTAAGATATTAAGGTAACTTTCAGTATTGAGACTCCTAAAAAATTATGTAAACACACTTACATCCTTTAAAAAAACAACTTACATTGGAACATAAATCTGCCTTATCGATGGACTGCACTAAATAAGGAGTTGCTCCAATATCTTCCGTTTAAAATGCCGCTACTTGTGATCCGTGCTTCATCTGACCATATAACCTTTGTATAAAAATTGGAAATTTCCTTACATTTGTTTGAAAGCCTGCGGCGAAAATCGCATCCTAGTTGAACTGTGCCTAAAAAATTATAAATTAAAAGTTCTTAATGATTTTTGTTATCTGGTTAAATAAATTAAAGCCAAAATCAGAGGCTTTTTAATTTAGCAACCTTTGAATTTCGCGTCAATACAAAAGAATATTTTAAAATTATATTTGTGGCACTTTTAGCTTCTCTAAAAAATAGCACATGAGTTATCAGTTTTCCGGTAACTCTAACGGTTATCGGAAAGCCCTGCAAAAGTGTCAAGTTTGGAAAACCCTGCACTCAGTTTATAAAATCATTTATACCGTCTACATAATTGTTTTAAAAAATCCTATTCGCTTCTTAAATATTATATTTCAGTTGGGTATTTGCATTTTTTAATTTTTTCCTTTAAAAATTCGCGAGTGTAATTCGATTTAAAATTGAAATCATTATCTGGCATCCAAGAAAAAAATAATCTTAATTTCAAAAAAATATACGGTAAAATATTATCAGAGCTAAACTTTTTGTAAAACAGGATATACACAGTGGAAATTTTAATTGGAACAGCTTCGAAAACTAAGAAAGATATTTTTAGGAAAAACAAAAACGCTTTAGTTTAAATGTTTATTTGCATCACTCTTAAGGAATGAAAAGTAGCGTCAAATATTTTTTCAAATGGAGCGGTATGTCATGTGAACACCCTGTTTTAAGGGGATATAAAAATAATTCAACGCACATTTTATTTTTTTTTGTTTTTAGATACAAGGATTTACTTTAATATTCTTAAAACAATCAGATAAGGTCTTCCAAAATAAAAATAAATATTTTTCATTTTTGTCTTTAAAGCATTATCGAACATTTGCTCGGTTTAAGTTAAAAAAAAAGTTGATCTGTAAAAATGCACTATTTTAATTGGCTATGGTGCGAGAGGCCGAATCCAAGCCAAGTTAGTTTTATTTCAAGAGAGCCATCTAGATATGTGAGAGACTTGCCAAGACAAAGATAACCTATTGTTGATAAAGGTATCAAGTTAAATAGACTACTTAGCCTTAAGGAAAATATTTTCTGACTCAAAAGTTCGTGGTGAGGTGTAACAGAATCTCGATTTATTACTATTTCGTAGAAAATTGTGCATACAGATGCAGGCAAGTATAATTTTGGCTGCTTGTTTTGGTTACAAAAGTAGTGGCTTAGGTATGCATCGGAAAAATTAAAGTATGCTTCCAAAATCATTTCCAATTCAGTAGAGCTGCTCTACTCAAGCGGTTGAAATTTTTTTTCTTGTCCCTTTTAATTGAACAACTGTACATGGCTTTATGATATGATAGAGGGAACGTGTCATCACCCACGAACACGAAAGGCGCTTTATGATAGTTTCTTCCATGAAGGAAATGTTCGTTCGGTAGCACTAGGGTGTCATCTGGTATCATTGACTGGATCACTGTATCCGCAAATACTTCACCATCGGATATGCGTCCGTGGTTCTTAACATCCAACGTTTACGTAGATAAACCCATATCTGACATCAACTAAAGCGAAGAGTCCATCTGTGGAAACTGCAAATGATGGTAAAGAAAGTCGCCAAGAAAATAAGGATCACGAACAAAGTGGAAACTACAATGTACAACACAAAAAAAGTGTTATGAAAGCATTGCTGTCGAAACCTATGCTGTCATGAAGTTGCTGCAAAACAAGGCCCAGGAAAGAGATGATTTCTTAATTTACGGTGAACATCTCGCTTGCAAATTGACGCAGCTTGCTACTTCGCATGCTCAACTCATAACTCAATACCATATAAACCAATTAATTTTTCACTTGGCAGAATTGAGAAATTACAATAATCCAGCTCTACCAAAGCAACAGCAACAACTAAATTTAGCACGCGAACGGCAAAAATTACGTAATCTCCACTTCCCTCTCATGTTTTTAACGAACAAAATTCTAGCTGCAGTACATAGATCAGTTACGAGCATTTCCAGAAAAATCCTGAAACGCCTATTTCACCTTCAGATTTTCCTTTAAAATATCAATTAGTAAATCACAAGCCTCCGGAACTATTTTGAAAATAATCGGTTTCGAGACAAATACATCAAACTGTTGTATGAGTCTTCTGTAGCTAAAAACCTGAGAGTAGTAGCTAGTCCTGCTTAGACATATATTGCATCTCTAAATTGAAAGTACTTCTTGGATACCCTGTGACCTACTTGGTTGATCAAAATTTCAAAATCCCCACTTGACATTCGCGCAAAATATTTGAAACTTCTGTCACAACGAATTTCGTCCCTTAGCGAAATAAGGGCGTCTGCTTTCAAGTCATTTAACTAATGAGGACGTCTTAAAAATTGTCAAAAAGTTATAGAAATAGGTTTCGCAACAAGTTTCTGTAGCATGTTACTAAGTGAGGGCAGGTCTTAACAAGCAGTCGAACTGTGACTGGGGTGGGAAACTGGCAGTTCAGACACTCCGAGGCTAATCCAGTAGATGAAGGCCAAAATCCCAACTTTTTACCAAGAAGAAGAGCAAATCAATAAATAAAAAAGCGAAACGATTGTGATAGCTGACGACACTATTTCCAATTCAAAAGTCTAGAGCGATGCGTACCAAACTGTTGTCTCAATAAAAATAGTACAAGCTCTATTCTGAATCGGTGCATTGCTTTTTTGAATTTTTAATGCAATATAAACATGTGCGCTCTGCATATTTACAATCCCGTATATAGCATATAAATACATTTTATAACACTTTCTTGGAAACAGGTTACATGCGAGAGAACCTCTTCAATCTTAAATATAATATAAAAGTTGTTTTGGGTCTTCTCTGCCAAAATATTTTAAATTGATCCCGATGAAATAATAAATAAATTGATAAACACTATAGCACATTCATTTTTTTGGCTACTAATCGAATGTTGTGTTTTACCGGAATTTTCTGCTGTTCTAAATAGGTTGCTTGAATAGTTTTAGATAATGTATTTATATTTCTCTAAAATTCCCCATTTTTTTCGTACTGTTCCAAAAAAAAAACATGTTTTTTTATGTTTGTGTCTTTCGGTTTACATACGAATTATTAATAAAACACCAAATCAGGGAAATGGTATAAAATAAAAAGCACGTTCTTTTGTAACAGTACTAAAAAATAGACCGTAGGGGAATTAAAAATGTAAATGGTAAATGTCAGAGGAATATTACTAAAACTATAAGCAAAAAAATGTCGATAACATGCAATAACAACAAAATGATCATTAGAAAGACAACCTGTTGTTGATTAAAGTACCAAGTTAAATATTCTGCTTAGCCTTCAGGAAAATCCAATAGCTCCAGTCAGGTACTTTGACCGGAGTTATAGCATTTGCTATACCTACCACAGCACACTTAAGCCAGAAAATGCTTAAAGAAGCATAATTATATAATGCAAATCTTATAAGAAATATTGGAAGATGATTTAACTTACCGTATGAATTTTGAGAGGGTATGACGAGTGAGGTTAGACGAAATCGCATAACTTTGGATTGGGTAATTTTCTGAGATGAATGTGCTTTATTTTTAAATGGGCACGATAATAGACTAAATTGTTTTATTAAATTAATGAGAATCGGGCGGGAGAGACTCGTACACACATAGCGAAATAACGTCGTCAGCTTTCAAGTCACTATGCTTTTTTCTTTAACGCAAAATAGGGCGTATCCAAAACCTCATTTTCCTTTTATATTTTCCACTGTTCAAGCTAAAACTTCACAATTTAAGAATAACAAAATTTTTATCGGATTTGTTGGAATATTAAAAAAATGTTACTTGTTTAAATACAAAGTGGAAATGATTATAATCTGAACTAATCTTAAAAATTGTTACAGAAATAGGTTCCGCAACAAAGGACCCCGCACCCGACAAAGAGAGAATTTCGGAACCATACGATTTTCTTTAAATTTTAATATGTTGTAGGTATGGATAAGTACGTCACAAAAATGTAATGTATGTTAGAATATGGTGCCCCCTCTCATTTGGCTACAGTGGCATATCAAAGTTACGGTAATCACAATACATATTTTTATTTTTTTTTGCATTTTAAGCTAAAAAATAGTCTATATTTAATGGATTGTAACAGCTGTGGGTATACAAAATTATTTTTAAGATTGAAGTCCAGTGGCGTACATAAAAATATTAAAAATATTTTTCACAATTTTTTAATATTTTTATGTACGCCACTGGGCTTACATCCTAAAAATTATTTTGTATGCCCACAGCTGTTACAGTCCATTAAAGATAGACTCAATTTTAGCTTAAAATGCAAAAAAAAAAATATGTATTTTGATTACCGTAACTTTGATATGCCACTGTAGCCAAATGGGAGGGTGCACCATATTCACATACATTTTTGTGAAGTACTTATCCATACCTACAACATATTAAAATTCAAAGAAAATCGTATGGTTCCGAAATTCTCTCTTTGTCGGGTGCGGGGTCCTTTCTGTCGCATGCTACTAAGTGAGGGCAGGCCTTAACAAATAGTCGGACTGTGACTGGGGTTGTCGTCCAGACGACACTGAAGACTAAAATCTCGACCTTTACCAAGAAGAAAAGCGTATCAATATATTAAAAATCGGAACGATTATGATAGCAAAAAAGCACCACTCCACGACGTCAAAGTGCTTCAAGAGTCTAGAACGATGTATAACAAACCGTTGCTCTCTCAATAGAAATAGTAACAAGCTATATTCTGAATACGTACATTGCTTTTTGAGTTTTCAAGGCAATATGAACATGTGTGATCTGCACGTTTACAAACCTGTACCATTTTAACACTTTCTTGTAAACAGATGACATGCGAGAGAACCTCTTCAGTTTTAAAAATAATAAAAAGTTGTATGAGATCTTCTCTGCCTAAATCTTTTAAATTGATCCCGATGAAGTAATAAATAAATTTACAAAAACTATAGCACAGTCTTTTTTACGACTATAGTGCAGGCTCCAATGGGTTCCTCGTTTGCAAAATCTGCAGACCGCAATCTGTTTTGTAATTTGTGTATCTGAGACCTTTGTCTGTATAAAAAAGCATGTTGCCGCGCGCGCGCATGGTGCGATTGC
The DNA here is from genome assembly GCA_016904865.1 of Pissodes strobi. Classification (NCBI taxonomy): domain Eukaryota; kingdom Metazoa; phylum Arthropoda; class Insecta; order Coleoptera; family Curculionidae; genus Pissodes; species Pissodes strobi. The sequence goes on along the minus strand of JAEQML010066571.1, from coordinate 2,231 downwards.
CGTTTCGCCCCCCCACTATTTTACCTCCGGCATAAACTAGAAAAGTTAGGGTGCCGAGGGATGTGGTATCGCAGAAAAAATTATTCATAACATCTGACGACTGATTTGGGTTCTTAAGACAGCACCTTATCATCGGAAACAAAGTCCCCAAAAATCCCCGCATTGGAAAATTTACAAGAGCCAATGGAGATATTACAATTTTAATGTAAACTACTAGAAAGTGAAATTGGCGTTCACGGCTCCAAGAGGTCATCTGATCATGGTTCAAACGTATTTTTTTATTTTAAGAACAGGGAATTTTTCAACCCGGAAATGATAATTTTTCCCAGTCGGGAAAAATTCTCCGGAAATGGCTAAAAACTGAGCAAAAGGGGCTTATCTGATCAGTTTTCACGCTGACGCGCATCTTGTGTCCGTGTGCGTGTGAAGGGACGTGCACTGGCCTTTGCGCGAAGGTGCGCGTGCGGTTTTAAAGGAAATGAAAATGGGATAATTGAGTTGTTTAAAGAGAAATAAGGGCACATCAGCCCTGGAAAATATTTAATCAGTATAAATATTCATATTAAATATAGCAGTGCCACTTAATATTTAAAAGATATGTGGACATACATTTTCCTGAAACAGTAGTATAAAAGCATGTATGTACAGCTAGATCAGTATGGCTGGAAATACCATGACTTGACAGTTTCACAAATAATTATGAAATAAAAAAAATTAAATTACTCTAAACGCCATCTGGGTCGTCGGGGTCATCTTCATTATGAAGCAATTCTGCATGAACACTCTCCACTACTGTGTTCAATCCCCTCGGACCGGCATCCACATAAATTTCTACATCTGGACTTCCACGCACACCTAATTAAGTTCAAGAGACTCCACAGGGCAAGCGCACAAGCCGCGCTGGGTTGTCCAGTTTTCTCCAGCCGTACTTCGTTGCGTCCAGCTTTGTTCCTGTCCCAAGCCATTCTTGAACTTAAAAAATATCAACCTAATTAATATTTTACTGATGCAGAATGCAGGGTATATTTTTCTTCAAATTACCTGCAGGTGCACGCGCAATGAATGTTGTCGAGCAGCTGCAGGGGGCAAAGTTTTCAGCTGCAAGTCAGCATCTAGCTTTTGCGTGGCGGCTACACTTGATGTAGAGGGTGTAGCGAAGGTCATCTAGGGTGGCATATTTCGCTCCTCTGTATAAAGCAAGAAATTATTTCTTACCGCAGGAGACGATCCTCTCCAAATCTGCTCCGGGCTTATTAAAAACTCCAACTTCGTTGCCCTGGAGAATTTTCAATGTTGATGCCTTTCCTTTTCCAAAAACTGCTGGCATTGTATCACAGCCGGAAAAGGCATGAGCAAAGAGAATGGCTGACTTCACATTGTCAAGGTGCTCCTGTATCAATTCGATGTTCTGTGCCTCTTCCACAGGTCCCTTTATCGAAAAATCACAACTTCTGGGTAGGTTTTCTGCGCTGGACAAGCATGACAAGAATATCCGTGTCTGTTGCAGCTATAGCAAAGGTGGGGCTATTATACTGGTCAAGGTATCTGCATCCCCGGGGTCCTGTAGCACCCTTATCCCTCTTTATTCGAGTGCAGGCTTCAGAAGGCGGGTCCAGTTTGTTTTATTCTGACCGTTTCCCCGTAGTTCTTCGCTGTTGCTCTGATGACTTGGTTGACAACGCAACGAAGTATGACTGGAGAAAACTGGACTACGCAGCGCGGTTTGTGCCGCACTGCTCCGACCTGCTCGCTGCCCCGCTGAGTCTACTGAACCTAATTAGGGGTGCGTGCAAATCCGGATGTGGAGATGCGTGTGGATACTGCGGCCGGTCCGCGGGAATGGTGTGCCGGGAATGATGTCATCACTGCAGTGGATAGTGTTCTAATGCAGAATTGCCTCATAATGAAGAAGACCCCGATGACCCAGATGGCAACTAGAGTAATTTCATTTTAAATTTTTTTATTTCATAATTATCTTTGAAAGTCATGGTATTTCTAGCCATATTTATAGACTGATTTAACCGTACATAGTAAAGCATTTATACTACTGTTTCAGTAAAATGAATTATACTACTGTTTCAGTAAGATGCATGTCCACATATAATATATTTTAAGTATTAAGTGGTACTGTTATATTTAATATGAATATATGTATATAATTAATATGAATATATATAAAAATTAAATATTTTCAAGGGCTGAGAAATAAGGGCACATTATTTCTCATTAAA
>MU194254.1:8368-19861 GCA_016904865.1 Pissodes strobi | reverse complement strand
GCTAATATGTGTGGTCTATTTGCTTGTAGATGTTGGTGTACCGAATTCATGTTTGTATTTAGGCCTCTTATGTTGCAGAAATCTATTCTAAATTGGTTCGGTATCTTTGCTGTCTGTGAAATTCGGAATGAAGGGCTCCCAGGGCCACCCAGCGCCCGGAGATCCGAATGGCCGGGGAGTTTACTTCCGGAATATTTTGATCCTGGAAGCACCATCATGTCCATATATTTCTACTGTGGAACCCGGGACGACCAGCGCGGAAGCGGAACGTGATTTGGGAAAACCACTTAGCGCTTCGCAATTCTGGTGGGGTGGTCTTTCACCGGACGATGCGAGTAGGCTTATGCATCTACCACCTAGGGCCGCTTCCACTCAAAGCATCGGCCTCAGACTCATTCCTTTGGCGGTCCCTAGTCTGATAGGGGTAAAAATGGGGTTTGTTGGATCACTCCCCAGTGATCAGCTCCAGACTTTGTACTTTGATGTTCTCCAGCCTGGAGGAGGACGATGGGATTTGATGGGCCACATCCCGTGGCAACTCGGAATGGTGGGGGCGTCACTTCCCGTAATCAAACTGCTCTCACCAGTTTGACGTTCCTGCCAGCCAATACAAAGCAGCCCCTCTTGTCACAAACTGTCATTGATCGGCCCCAGACTTTGTACTTTGGTGTTCTCCAGCCTGGGGGAGGACGATGAGATTTGATGGGCCATATCCCATGGCAACTCGGAATGGCGGGGGCGTCACTCCCCGTAATCAAACTCCTCTCACCAGTTTGACGTTCCTGCCAGTTTAGACCATAGTTCCAATTCCCTCCAATATGGCTTTAGACTTATAGGTTTACACACAATATTTTTTCGTACAATATCACATCGTACAATTGCTCATTCACAAAAAGCGACAGTTCGTCAGATTTATTCGCTAAACCTTGAATTTTCACATGTAATACACTCAATGTATTTTTGTTACTTGCTCTAGGGCTAGAGAAGTCGATTACTTTTGTGTCCATGTTTTTGTTTTTCAAGTGATAAAACTTGTTAATTTTTAGTACCGGTCGACCACTTACCAGAAATATCAGTGTACTATTCTGCTGAATTTTAGCATTAAATTATATTCACCATTTTGTCAAGAATTTGTACATATTTTTTTTGCCGGGTTGGTTTAATGAGGGATAAAAATGGTCACAATATTTTGGTCATAATTACAAAATATATAATTGATTCTCTGATTATTCTTTTTTTTTATGGCAGTGACAGTCGCACAGTGACGAACTGGTGCGCTCTTGCCGTCTGTCGTGACTGTCTGACAGGCGATGCCAGAGGCGGAATGAGGCGGTCCAAACCCTGGGAACATGTGCCGTGAGAGTATCTGTAAAACAGGAACATCTCGGCCACTTGTCTGCGGTGTTCCAGACTATCCAGATTTCGGGTAAACTCCGGGTCGCCGACAAGACGCACAGCTCTGTTTTGAATGGAATCCAGCAGCCTTAGAGTGTGCTTTGGTGCGGCACCCCAGATGTGTGAGCAATATTTTAAGCAAGGTCTTATTTGCGCTTTGTAGAGCAAGAGCAACTGCTGCGGTGTATACAGTTTTTTGTTGCGAAATACCACACCAAGCTTCTGGGAGGCTGATTTTGCGATGTTAGCAACGTGGTCATGCCAGGACATATTGCTGTTAACCGAGACACCCAGCAGTCCGATTGACGAGGATGAAGGAATGGTCGATCCTGCCATAATGATGTCAGGGCCCGCCGTATTGGCCCTCTTGGTATACGTGGCTACTTGGGTCTTTGCTGCATTGAACTGGACCAAATTTCTGTCTCCCCAAGTTTGAACTTTCTCCAGGTCTTGATTAATTGCAATTCAATGAAACAAGATTCAGCTTCTTTGGACAGTTTTAATAATAATTGGTTGTTTTTTTTGCAACGCCAACGTTTCGGCACGGGTTTGTGCCATTATCAGGGCTAAAATAAAAACAAAGGATATGGTGCCATGTGTTCTTAAATCAGCAAAACAAATCATGGTGATATTATCAATAATAATATAAAATGTGACACTTTAAACAAATTAAAAAGAGAACAACAGTTCTTCAAAACTAAAAAATTAAAAAGTGTTGAACTACACCTTTACGTACAATGTAATTATTTTAAAAAATAAAACAAACAACAAAATTGACAGAAAAAATTATTACAATGTAAACATGTGAAATTCGTTCTTGATGGAAAAGTATCGTTAATAGTAAAACGTGAAAAGTACTCACCTAGTAATCTAGTTTGATACAATTATTATTAAAAAACATATTGGAATATAGTGTTCAACACCGTAAAAACCCAATAACAACGAAAACAAAAGCAAACGTAGAGGGACCACTCTCTTGCGCCAAGTCAAGGTAGAATGAAAACTATGTGTTGAATTTAATGCATGCGAGGAAGGGAAGGAACTATTGTTATTATATATAGGGGGGCCTTCAACAATTTACGTTAAGTTCATTATTATGTTATGGTATACTTTATGTTTAAGTTTTGTACGTCCGTATTCAAATTTACTGTATTTTTATTTTCCTGAATATATGCCGTCTCCAAAAACAACCGTTTTTTAGTGTTAGGTTCCACGTCTAGGATTTCCGTGTTTTTGAAATCAAATTTGTGGCCATCCTTAAAATGATGAATAGCAAGCGCTGTTTTTGGGTTATCTAAATGTGTGATATTGCAATCTCTTTTATGTTGTGATAAACGTTTACTTAATAATTGAGACGTGTGACCTATATAACAACCTTGGCAACCACCACACGGAACTTTATATATCACATTGTTTCGATCCATAGTGTCAAGAGGGTCTTTAGTTTTGGAAAAAATATTGCCAGTCCTATTTGCGTTATAAAAGGCAATTTTACAACTGTTTGTGGTCAATTTTTTAGACAATGGTTCTGAAAGATTTTTTAGATATGGGATCTTAAAATATTTTTGTTATCTTGTGGTTGTGTTAGTGTACCACTGTTATTAGGCAATTGATTTGTAGGTGGTCTTTGATTGAGAATTTGATTAATCAGAGCATTAGGATAATTGTTTACTCTTAACATCTCTTTTACATTTAAGATCTTTTGGTCCAAAACTTTTTGTTTAAAAGTGTATAAATCTTTGTTTTTAGCTGTTTAACTATGTTAATTTTTTGGTGAGCTGATGTATAGTTCAAGATTCTGTTGGAACTAGATGGTTTCTTATATACGTCTAAAACAACATTTTGATTTTCATTTATGATCAAGTTATCCAAAAAGGGTATGCAACAATTTATTTCCATTTCAATGGTGAATTGTAGGTGCTGATTTATTGCTGTAATCTGCTCCTGTCTGCGGTGATAAGTCTCAGTCGCTGGTAAAGGTTTTTCTGATCTAAAGTGGGAGACAAGGGTACTGTCATCTGCAAAACTGTAACCAGGATTATTCGTTTCGGCCAGCAGGTCATTAATATAGATGAGGAACAGAGTTGGTGAAAGTATTGCGCCATGAGGCGCGCCCGCGTTAATGGTGAATGTGTCTGAGATGTGTCCATCAACTGCAACTTGCAGGGATCGGTTCTTAAAAAAACTGGCAAGCCAGCTGTAGAGAGAGGTTGGCAGTTTGTTGAGCAGTCCATCATGCCAAACTCTGTCGAATGCCTTTGAAATATCCAACGCAATCGCTCGAGACTCTCCGTAGTTCTCAATTGCCCTACTCCGTATATGAGTGACATAGGCCAATATATCTCCTGTCAATCTCTCTTTGCAAAATCCGTATTGATTATCGCTGATTATTCTGTTATTCTCGAGGTACTTGAGTAGTTGCTGATTCACTACATGTTCCATGACTTTGGAGATTATTGGAAGCAAGGAAATTGGGCGATAGTTTGAGGGCGTGATTTTCTTGCCTTTTTTGGAACAGGTTGCACTCGAGCGACTTTCCAAGAAGATGAGTAAATCCCTTTTTTTATTTTATTTTATTTTATTTTATTTTATTTTATATATCAACGGGCTTGGCCCAATATTACAAAAATGTAGTAATAATAATTGGATAATATTAAACTAACCTAACCTACATAATATAATCAAGCATATAATATACCTACATATAAAATACAATATTAACAACATTATAACTTTCAATACAACAAATTCAGAAAAAAAAACAATACTTATAGTTTACACAAAGAACAATTACCACCACACTCCATTATACCCTACAGATTTAGATTTAGATTTAGACAGCACTATCAATTAATAAGATTTAATTTCTTAATGAACCTTGTGCGCCCCTCAAAGCAGTCAACCATATGAGAATACTGATTAGCCAGCCTAACAGTCCTTGCTAGAAAGGAATTATGCCCATAGTTTGTGCGATGTGTTTGGCGGTGAAATGAACTAACCTGCCTAGTTGACGTAGGTGGAACATAAAGCCCTATTTTATTAAGAAGTGTTGGACAGAAGCTCTGAGAGTCAAGAATGCTGTGAAATACTCTCAGATCCTTATGTCTACGACGAGTCTCAAGACTTCTTAAATTCAACGAGACTTCCATTTGCTGATAGTCAAACTCATCCTGATAATTTATAGGTACTCCATTTTGCTTAATGGCAATATATCTTAAAAATTTATGTTGTACACTTTCAACTTTATGAATATGGTTATTATAGTAGGGAGACCAGACACAGGAACTGAATTCTAGATGAGGACGCACAAGTGCACAATAAAGCAAACGAATGGATGAAATATTCTGAAAGTCCCTTGAGCACCTCTTAATAAATCCAAGCATCTGAAGAGATTTGGTGACCGCCCCTGAAATGTGTGCAATGAAGCTTAAAGAGCCATCCAGTGTCACTCCTAAATCTTTAATATGAGACACAGACCTCAGCATGTTATTACCAACAAAATAGGAGTGATTTAAGGGATCCCTATTTCTTTTAAAGGACATTGAGTAGCACTTTCCAGCGTTTAGATCCATGCCATTTCTAGTACACCAAACAATGAGCCTATCCAAATCTGATTGGAGTTTGAGACAGTCCTCTATAGATGAGACTTTGAGGAAGAATTTTAAATCATCTGCAAATAGAAGAAAAGAACTATACTGAAAGCATGCTGATACATCATTAATATAGAGATTAAACAACAAAGGTCCTAAGTAGGAACACTGCGGGACATCAGACAGTACCTGAATCTCCCGAGACTCGAAGCCTAGAACTCTAACAAGCTGCGTTCGACCCACCAGGTAAGCCTCAAGCCACCTTAACAGGGGACCCACAATTCTCGATTATTCCAACTTATAGATCAAAAGCCTGTGATCAACCCTGTCGAAGGCCTTGGAGAAGTCGGTATACAAAGAATGCACTTGATATCCCCCCTCCAAGGACTCAGACAGAAAATCAGAAAAGGACAGAATATTTAGTTCTGTAGAACGTCCCGCAATGAAACCAAATTGTTCATCCAATAATTGACCACGAAGAAAAGAAGTAAGGACAACACAAACAACTCAAACAATTTAGGAATTGTACTAAGAATACTGATGGGCCTGTAGTTGTGAACCCGCGAGCTGTCTCCAGCTTTAGGGATAAGTGTGATAAAACTTGACTTCCAGTAGCTTGGAAAAATGCCAGAAGTCAAAGACAAGTTGAAAATAAAAAATAGAGGTCTCGCTAATAAAAAACCACACTGCCTCAGGAAAACTGGTGGTAAACCATCCGGCCCAGGACCCTTGCCTATATCCAGTCTGGACAGCTCGGTATAAATCTCTGAAATTGATATTTTAACACTAGATAGTTGAAAGTCAGATCATGAGGAACAATGCACTGCTGGTCAGTGTAAATTTCTGAAAAATATTCCGCAAACAAGTTTACAATGCCCTCACCTGAAGAGCAGGTAATACCATTGTAAGAAATCACACTGGGAATTGCAGAACTGTCCTTCCTGGAGCGCACAAACTTCCAAAAGTTTTGCAAGTTGCTATTAAGGGAAAGCTCTGTAACATAAATGTAATCATTATAGCACTGTCTCTTTAAAGATTTACATCATGCCCTAATATTACAAAAATCAACATAATCAGAGTACAATTTTGTGTTCATATATTGCTTATGCAATTTTTTCTTTTCAATAATTATAGTTTTAAGATCCGTTGAAAACCAAATAGGAAATTTTTTTGTAGAATATCTTTTCAAAGGGACAAAATGATCAATGCACAAATACATTATTTCATAAAAAATATTAATCATTTCATCAACAGATTTATTTAAGAATAAAAAGTCCCAGTTAAAGCTTGAAAGAAAAGTTGAAACCAAATTAAAATCTACTGAACTAAAGTCTCTATAAAAACCCTTCCCAATAATCTCACCACTCCCCTGCCAAGACACTGCAAGTTTAAAAGATAAGGGTGGGTGGTATCTGTCATGGGGCCACACTAGCTGCCTCAGCTAAAAAGGTGTCCAGATTCTGATCCTCACTGAAGATCAGGTCTAGCATAAAATTGGTTTCATTTCTAATAGTATTGACCTGGTATAAATTGTGAAAAGAGGACATAATTGAAATAGCTTCTATGGCTTTCACTTCATTGGGTGATGCAGGTTGTACGACAACAGCAACAGAACTGAGTCCTTCAACAGACCAGGTAGCATGAGGCAAGTTAAAATTACCAACAATGCAAAGCTTGCAGTGAGGAAGGTCATCACATAGCCTGTCCAGAGATTCACTAAATGCAACATAACACTCTAAAGCTGCCCTGGGAGGAAAATATCCAGTGCCCACAATAACTTGTTGCTTCCCCGAGCCAACCAAGACAAACAGGTGTTCCACATGAGGGTTGGACTTAAGCAATGAACTCCTGATACTTTTATGGACACCTATAAGTACGCCACCACCCCTGGAGTAAACACTAGTCTCAACAGATCTGTCTTTTCTATACACATTGTAATCATATAAATGCAACTTGTTATCAGAGAAGTTGGTGGTTAACCAGGTCTCATTCAATACAATTATACCATATTGGGAGTAAGAAGCATTTATCAAAAGAGAGTCCAATTTGGTTCTAAGGCCCCTAACATTTTGAAAATAAACTAGAAAGTCGTTAACAAATCCCGCTAGTTTTTTGGCACAATCTTGGGTACACCATTATCATATTTAATAACAAGATTTGGTTCCCCATTTTGTTGTCGGGCCTTTAATTCATTTTTTAAATTGTTTAAGTTTTGGCGCTGCTGAGTGGTTAAATCATTGTCTATAAAGACCTTCTGAGACCGATCAAGATTTCTTCTGCTTCTCAAAACTTTTCGAACATCTTCTGCATTGTGTAAAGTGACCCTAATTGATCTAAAACCATTTTTATTTCTCTTACCTATACGAGTGACACCTTTTACCTGGATCTCGGAGCTTACTAAATTTGAAATGAGAGATGTGACAGTCCTTTGGTCTTCTCGTTCTCCTTTTTCAGGAAAATTAAAAATCATGAAATTGCATGATCTTTTTTGTCGTTCCGTCATTTCATTTAGCACATCATTACTAGGGGTTAACTGATGAGAAATTCCAGGTTTAGTTGTTTGATTTCCTGTACCATCCTTGAGTAAATTAAGGTCTGTTTTGATATGATCAAGTGCCAAATCAAAATTAAGCCTCATCTCCTTCAGGTTATCCTTGAGTTCTCTAAACTCATTAACAAGTTCAAGTACTACATGGATTTTGGTTTTCACTTCAGCAACCTCATTTTCCAAAGCAGAAACACGAGTAGAAAGGCTAAAGACTTCTTTAAGCTTAGGTGTACATTCCTTCCGATTAGATAATGTCAAGGTTCTAATTTCGGTTGAAGTAACTTCAGAGCATTTTTCGCACATAACATTTTTGCAATAGTCGCATGGGAATCCAAATATATCTTGAGAGTTTTTTGGTTCCTTAAAGACACAACTTGTTTTGCACTTGAAACATGTGCCAGACATTTTGAGGTTAAATTTTTTTTTTTTTTTTTTTTTTATGGCAGTGGCACACACACTAAAGGGAGATCCTATGGCGCTCGACGAGCGGTGTGTGTGCGAAGATGTTGATTGACACGGTTCTTGAATATTTGTAGGTCGTAATTAGTGGGAAACAGATGTCCTGGAAGTGAGTTCCACAGTGATGCAGTGCGCCAGACAAAGGAGTTCTGGTAAAGCGATGTTCTAGGTGTTTCTAGTTGTACGACGAACTGGTGCGCTCCTGCCGTCTGTCGGGACTGCCTGACAGGAGTTGCCAGGGGCGGGATTATGCGGGCCAAATCCTGGGAACATCTGCCGTGAAAGTATCTGTAAAACAGAGACATCTCGGCCACATGTCTGCGATGTTCCAGACTATCCAGATTCCGGGTGAACTCTGGATCGCCGACGAGACGCACAGCCCTCTTCTGAATGGAATCCAGCAGCTTTAGGGTATGCTTTGGTGCGGCACCCCAGATATGTGAGCAATATTCTAAGCACGGTCTTATTTGCGCTTTGTACAGCAAGAGCAACTGCTGCGGTGTATAGAGTTTTTTGTTGCGAAATAGCGCACCAAGCTTCTGGGAGGCTGATTTTGCGATGTTAGCAACATGGTCATGCCATGACATATTGCTGTTGACCGAGACACCCAGCAGCCCGATTGACGAGGATGAAGGAATGGTCGATCCTGCCATAATGATGTCAGGGCCCGCTGTATTGGCCCTCTTAGTAAACGTTGCTGCTTGGGTCTTTGCTGCAATGAACTGGACCAAATTTCGGTCGCCCCAAGTTTGAACTTTCTCCAGGTCTTGATTAATTGCTGTAATCTGCTCCTGTCTGCGGTGATGAGTCTCAGTCGCTGGTAAGGGTTTTTCTGATCTAAAGTGGGAGACAAGGGTACTGTCATCTGCAAAACTGTAAACAGGATTATTCGTTTCGATCAGCAGGCCATTAATATAGATGAGGAACAGAGTTGGTGAAAGTATTGCGCCCTGAGGCACGCCCGCGTTGATGGTGAATGTGTCCGAGATGTGTCCATCGACTGCAACGTGTAGGGATCGGTTCTTAAGGAAACTGGCCAGCCAACTGCAGAGAGAGGCGGGCAGTCCCAAGGACGGCAGTTTGTTGAGCAGTCCGTCATGCCAAACTCTGTCGAATGCCTTTGAAATATCTAACGCAATCGCTCGAGACTCTCCGTAGTTTTCAATTGCCCTACTCCATATATGAGTGACATAGGCCAATATATCTCCTGTCGATCTCTCTTTGCGAAAGCCGTATTGATTATCGCTGATTATTCTGTTGCTCTCGAGGTACTTGAGTAGTTGCTGGTTGACTACACGTTCCATGACTTTGGAGATTATTGGAAGCAAGGCAATTGGGCGATAGTTTGAGGGCGTGGTTTTCTTGCCTTTTTTTGGAACAGGTTGCACTCGAGCGACTTTCCAAGAGGATGGGTAAATCCCTTTTCTGTAAGAAAGAGAAAAAAGCCTGGAAAAAACGGGTGTTAGTTCGTTGGCGCAGTTCTTTAGCACGATGGCAGGTATTCCGTCCGGTCCCGATGCCTTTTGCGTATCTAGTTCTTTAAGGATTTTGCGAATATCACGGTGAGAAAACTTGACTTCTGCCATGGTAGTGTTGATGTTCGGTATAGTGGGGAGAGTCCTGCCTTGGGGCACGTCTAAGGTAGAGTGCGATGAAAACATTTTGGCGAGCATGTTTGCATTTTCCTTGGCTGTAGCCGCCGTGATGCCACGTTCGTCCGTCAAAGGTGGGAGAGACGTTTTTGTAAAGTTGTTACTTACTGCCTTTGCTACCGACCAGAAATTCCTGGAACCACTGGGGCATTGCAAAAGTTTATTCCTGATCCTTTGATTGTGTTTGTCCTTAGTTTCGTCGATCACACGCTTGCACTCGTTTCTCGCTTCGATAAAATAATTGCGATTTTCAGCGGTCTGATTTTGCTGCCAGTACTTATAGGCTTGCTGTTTCCTTCCTACAGCTCTTTCGCATCTTTTGTCGAACCAGGGCTTTCCTTTTGATGGTAACTTGATGGAATTTGGGATGTATGCTTCCATTCCTGAGGAGATTACTTGCATGATCTCTTCGCAGTAGTCTGACGGGTCGTCAGTGGCAAAGCAGACGTCGAGCCAAGGAAAATCTAGGTAAAACTGCCTCAGATCGTCCCAGTTTGCAGAATTGTAATGCCAGATTTTGCGAGGCAATGGTGGATCCTTCTGTATGGGTGGCAATTCACAAACCGTTGTAATAAGTTTGTGGTCGGAGGTACCTAATGGCGGACCAACTGTAACCTTGTACTGGTCAGAATTGGTGGTAAGAAAAAGATCCAGGAGGGCGGCGAATTCGCCCCTCTCTGAGATTCGAGTTGGTTCGTCTACAAGTTGAGTAAGCCCGCAGCTGATGGCAAATGCTTCAGCTTCTCTACCTTCGTTGTCGGTCTTGTTGTGATGTTTGAGCCAGTTGGTGTTGTGGGCATTGAAGTCTCCCAGAACGATTATTTCTGAACTGGGGTGATCGACCTGTATTGAGTCAAAAGTGGTAGCTAGTGTTGAGAAAAAGCTTTGGTAGGCTCTATCGCTCGGAGGGGGATAGAGACAACATATAAACTTGGTTAATCCCTTGGCGGTGAACTTGAGCCACATGACGTCAAGGTTGTTCGGTTCGAGTGTTTCCTCGCGGTGACATGAAAGGTCGCTTCGGACAAAAAGGCATATTCCGAACTTATATCTAAATCGGGTATGTAAGTCGTAACCAGGATAGAGGTAGTTCACTGTTGTTGTTGTAGAACATACTTGTGTTTCTGTAAGGGCTAATATGTGTGGTCTATTTGCTTGTAGATGTTGGTGTACCGAATTTATGTTTGTATTTAGGCCTCTTATGTTGCAGAAATCTATTCTAAATTGGTTCGGTATCTTTGCTGTTTGTGAAATGCGGAATGAAGGGCTCCCAGGGCCACCCAGTGCCCGGAGATCCGAATGGCCGGGGAGTTTACTTCCGGAATATTTTGATCCTGGAAGCACCATCATGTCCATATATTCCTACTGTGGAACCCGGGACCACCAGCGCGGAAGCGGAACGTGATTTGGGAAAACCACTTAGCGATGCGAGTAGGCTTATGCATCTACCACCTAGGGCCGCTTCCACTCAAAGCATCGGCCTCAGACTCATTCCTTTGGCGGTCCCTAGTCTGACAGGGGTAAAAATGGGGTTTGTTGGATCACTCCCCAGTGATCAGCTCCAGACTTTGTACTTTGGTGTTCTCCAGCCTGGGGGAGGACGATGGGATTTGATGGGCCATATCCCATGGCAACTCGGAATGGCGGGGGCGTCACTCCCCGTAATCAAACTCCTCTCACCAGTCTGACGTTCCTGCCAGCCAATACAATGCAGCCCCTCTTGTCACAAACTGTCATTGATCAGCTCCAGACTTTGTACTTTGGTGTTCTCCAGCCTGGGGGAGGAGGATGGGATTTGATGGGCCATATCCCATGGCAACTCGGAATGGCGGGGGCGTCACTCCCCGTA
>JAEQML010066568.1:0-19861 GCA_016904865.1 Pissodes strobi | reverse complement strand
TGCTTTTTTATATTATGTATACGTTTCAATTTCGGAAGTACGAAAAGAATCGTATATACCTTGCGACTGAAGTAGTAGTCTTAATCCCTCAGGTAAATAAACTTTACCTTCGGGATTAAAAGTACTACTTCAGTCCCGCGGTATATAATATACTATTAATTAAACATTTTTTGCGAGGTAATTATAAAAGTAAAATGTGAGATGGTTGTTCGAACAGTGCGCAAAGTGACCTGAGGCATGTTGAAGATTATTTTCAAAAAGTTCATTATTGTATTGTAATTTGATTCTGTATTAACTGAATTCTCCGGCTGCTTGTTCTGACTTGTACAGGGTGTTTCAAATTAGATGATCATCATTGGAATTTCGGAAACGACAAGAGATAGAAGGGTACTTTAAATTGGGCAAAGTTACGCATTTTAAAGCTTCGTAAGATGTGGAGAAAATTCCGGGTCGTCCCGAAAAAATTGAAATTAAACGTTTTTGTTTCTATTTTTCCTAACTGTATAGAGAGATAATGAAATATTAAAAATACCTCTTCATTGTAATTTTGTCCCTCTACAAGGTGGCGTTGTCAGAATTGCAATCCGACATTTGGTCTTTTGGGCCAATCATCAACTTCCGTAATTCAAATCGTGACATTGATTATTTTTGAAACGTATCACGCTTTTGTGAATTGGAAAAAGGGAATTTTGCTTTATTATAACCTTTTGTATAATAATATCTACGAAGTAATAAACAGCAAGTAATGACCAATTTAATTATGTTTTCCTTTCTTCTACTGATTATTATTATTGTTAATATTGAATACATGGATTGCGTTATGTATCATTGCAATCAAAACGAAAGAAGCTTCTAAAAAATAGAAAAAGAAATCCAGGTGTCGTCAGGATTTGAATTAAAAAAGTTAATGATGAGGTCCGAAAGACGAAATGAACGGATTGAAATTCTGACAACGCCATCATGTAAAGGAAAAAACTGCAATGAATTATTATTTATTTTCTTATTTATTTATATCTCTATTATTTATCTCTCTAAATAAAGCCAAAAAAAATAAAAATGAAAATGTTTAATTTCGTTTTTTTCTCGGATTTCATCCGAACGACTCGGGATTTTTTAAATGTCTCTATATCTTCCTGTGCTTTAAAATACGCAACTTCACCGAATTTATAGTACCCCTTTATCCCTTACCGTGAAATCGCAATGATGTGCATCTAATTTGAAACACCATGTACACGTCAGAAGAAGCAGCAATCAAAATGCAAGAATGTTTTAATTTTCGAAAGTGGTCGTAGGAAAAGATGTTCATTTTTCGAATAAACATTTGTTTTTAGGAAATTTGAGCTTAACAGGATTAAATCCTAGCGATTTAAAAAACAAATTGATCTGTGAGAAGCACTTTATGGAAGACAATTTTCGGACACTAAAACGACATCGACTAAAAAGTAATGCAGTTCAGTTCCAGAAAGATATTTTGACAATAGTGAATGTGTTAAAGTTCAAACACCAGTTAAGACATACTCTGAAAGGAAACATCATCTCCTTTGTGCAACACTTTATTCAATGTCTACGCCCATAAAGAAAATGATGGTTGATGAAGTTTTAAAAAATAGAGAATCTAAACTGGTAGACGGTATATTGCAGCTTCCTGATAGAGCAATTACATCCCGCAAAATTAAATTGAAGCAGCGAATACGCCTGCAAGTATCAAAATTAAAGTATTATAAAAAGCGGACAAGCGCATTAAAACAAAAAAATACAACAAAATAAAGGGATTTTACACATATTACCACTCACATCTTGCCTATCAAATGTGGCTAAAACTTTTGTATTAATGCAGATAAGAGGCAAATCAAGAAAGCAGTGGAACTTAAAAGAAAGGGAATTCTGTATATCATTATATTACAAATCTCCATCTACGAATTATTTTTTGCAAAGGCAAGGAATAATATTGTCTTCAGTATCGAGTATTAGAAGATGAGTACGCCGAAATTTCTTTAAAACTGAGTTCGATGAGGGTATAGAAAATATTTTAAAATTGAAATGTAAGACAATGACTCAAAACGAAAAAAAAGTGTAATGGCATTTGGTGAAATTAGTATAAAATCATTTTTAGAATACAACAGAAAATTAGATTTAATTGAGGGATTTGAAGACTTGGATCCTTTAGGCCGAACGAAAAGAAAAGCGATGCATGCTGTGGTTTTTTCATTAAAGGGGTCTTTATAAAACTGGAAACTTCCCATTTCATTTTTTTTTCTCAAGGTCCTATATGTCAAGAAAATTTAAAACAATTTATTTTATATAATTTAGAAAATATTAAGGAAATAGGTTTTGATCCTAGAGTCATGGTATGTGATCAGGGTAGTAATAATAGAGGTGCACTAAAGCTTCTAGGAATTACAAAAAAACAGTCCTTTCTTTTACTTCAAGAATACAAAAATTTTTGGTATATTTGATGTGTCCCACTTATTTAAGTGTTCGAAATAATTTAATGACTGGACTATTTAAATTTGAAGAACGAATTTTTAACTTCAATATTATCAAGCAAACGTTTGAAATCGATAAGGCATCTTCATCTGCAAGAGCACTTCCAAAATTAAATGATAAGCACCTAAATCCGAACTCCTTTGAGAAAATGTCCTGCAAACTTGCTCACAAATCTTCTCACGAGCAATGGCAGCGGCTATTCGATCTTGTGCACAAAATACACAAATCGACAAGACAGAAAGACGTAACACTGCTGATTTAATTTTATCAATGAATAACCTTTGCGATGCTTTGAACAGTGAGCGTTTGCATGACAAAAATCCATTTCGTTGTGGACTCAGTGATAAAAATCTTCAGGTTTTAGAAATTCTCCATAAGGGTAAAAATATATTTAACTCTATAACTAAAATAGCTGGACGAGAATCTAGGCCACCATGCTTCGGCGGAATGGTACAAACTATTAACGGGATTCTTGATTTATTCGAGGAAGAAAAAAAAGTTAGTTGCTTCATTCTCACTAAAAGACCAAGATTTCTTGGAAAATTTTTTCTCAAAAATCAGACAGCATGGAGGATGGAATTTGAACCCTTCGGCAAAAGTTTTTCGTCTGTCGTTTAGAATCCAAACAATTACTGGACTTATTAAACCATCAAAAGCATCGAACTGTGAACATGACAACGATCAGCAAATAGTACTGTCCGAATTGCTAAAATCTAAAATAGTTGAAATAACAGATTTTACTGATAATAAAAACACTTCTGAAGTGGAGAATGAAGAAGGCATTGAAAAAGGCGAGAAAAAAAACTCCTGAAGAAAAAGTGCAATCTATATTAGGAATCAGTTCATTAGAAGAGTGTGCCGTGAATTATTATGCGGGATATCTCCTTAAAAAAGTCAGGGATAAATTCCAATGCACGGACTGTAAAATTTTAGCACCTAATAATGTAACTGAAATTAGTTTGAACGATCCCAAGCAAATATTTATTTTGCAAAAAAATTATGGTGGGAAAAGTGGCTTCTTTAATTGTCCCTTCAGAAGAAACTGCTAAAGTAGTCCAGCGTTCCTACCTGCTCTTTAGGAAATATTTTGATACCCTTAAAGATCGGGAATTCGTAGGGTTGAAACTAAAAAATAAGCTTTTGAGTCACAACGCTCGCTGGTTAGGCAACAAAAATGATAAATGCTACGAGCACAAAGTCTTCCTTATTGAGCATTTGGTAACCACAAATTTATTTAAATTTTGCAAGTGGCATGGGACTATCAG
This sequence comes from Pissodes strobi, assembly GCA_016904865.1. NCBI lineage: Eukaryota > Metazoa > Arthropoda > Insecta > Coleoptera > Curculionidae > Pissodes > Pissodes strobi. The sequence goes on along the minus strand of JAEQML010066568.1, from coordinate 16,109 downwards.
AAATTCTTATAGCAAAAACCAAGAAGTAAAAAATCTAAAAAACAAATAACTTAAGTAACTATGTATATGGGCCTTAATTTTATACTGAATTAATAACTGTCGATTTTTTAAAATATTTTTGTATACAGTATGTCCACGGATAGAGGTCCCAAGAGGACAAAAGAACTAAAAATTTAATTTTTCGACAAAAAGTCACTCTTAATAAAAAGTTCTGCTTGTTTTGAAAAGTCTATTGCCATACTTTAACTTTGAAAATATTATACAGGGAGAGTCGAAAAACAAGAAAACGTGAAATACTATCAAGAGTAAACTACCCTTATTTTTCGTTTTGGATCATAGTGCCAAATAAAAAACACATTTTAAATCCTATCCATAGACCAATTCTAAAATTTCAACTCAGTATTCCAAATTTTATTTTTCTGTAAAGTTTTAAATTTTGTTTCTAATTTATACTTTGTTACGTCGAGAATTGCCAGGAACACTTTTTAAGTCCAAAATTAAAAACTACCTCATTAAATAAGCTTTCTACAATATAAATGATTTTGTAATATGTGTCACGAGTGAGTAAGATTTCTCAGATTCAATTTAACATGTCCCTCTCAAAACATATCTAAGTAAATGTCAAGTTTTAATTTTAGTGTGTCGAATTTTTGGTTAGCTGTTGAGTTTTTAATTAAATGTATCACTGCTGTTCTTATAAATGTAAGGTGTGTTTAAACTTGTGTGTCTTTGAATGAAATTAAAATCCTTGTTGTACGACTGAAATACTTTGTATATTCATGAATAAATATGATTATGAATGCAATAAGTTTTTACACTCAATTTGTTATAAAGTTTCTCTGTTTTATCTAAGGTTTTCTAGACATAAACAACTTTTTCTCATAAAATATTTGCTTAACTTTAAAAGACGGATACTTTATCTTGATATATTCTGAATACTGAGTTGAAATTTTAGAACTAGTCTTTGGATACAATTTAAAATTACTTTTTTATTTCCCACTTTTGGTCCAAAAAAAAAATAAAAAATAAGGGTAGTTAACTTTTGATAGTATTTCACGTTTTCTTGTTTTTCGACCCCCCTGTATAATATTTTTAAATTCAAAGTATGGCAATAGACTTTTCAAAACAAGCAGAACTTTTTATGAAGAGTGACTTTTTGTCGAATGGAATTTTTAGTCCATATGTCCTCTTGGGACCTCTATCCGTGGACATGCTGTATATTTTTACGTGGCCATGTATAGTAATCGTATGAATTAATCCGTTGGACAAAAAGTTTTATTTTGTGTAAACTGTGCTCATGCCCTGTCATGTGGTAATTGTTTACCTAACAATGATATCAGTCGAAGTCGAAAAACATCAAAGTCAAACTATGCCGGGATTATCTTTACTTGAAAGAGCAAAAATTGTGCAAGTGACCAAGTGAGACAAGTGACCAATATTATGGACACTAGCAAAAATACTGTGCATAAAATTAAGTCAGTAGGAAACTGCTAGACGTTTTCAAAAACTTTAACCTACCGGAAGACCAAGAATCACCTCTAATGAACAGAACAATACGCTAATTGCAAGAACATCCATTTAGTACAGCAAAGATATTGTTGAAACGATTAATTTTCCTGCACCTCGAAGTACCGCTTATTGCAGGATACAAAAATGTTCCCTTAGACAATCATGTAGCAGCAAGAAAAATTAAGCTGATTGATCACAAACAAGGAACAGTTATTTTTGCGCTAAATAATTTGCTGAGAGAGAATTGGAATATCTAAGTCTGTCTTTAGGGATGAAAAGGTTTTTCAGTCAATCTGTAATGGATAATTTAGAGTATACAGAACATGCAATTTTAGATATACTGTATAATGAAACATATATTAATAATTTATAATAGACCTGGACATTTTTCTATTAATTCATGGCCATGGCTTAACATTGAAGAACTTGGGGTGTGGTGCAGTATTAATGAAAGACTTAGTGTTGGAGTATATCGTAATATTTTAGAAAATGTTAAGCTACCCAGCGTAATGGAACATTTCCACAAAATAATTTTATATATCCGCGAGACTACACATAATGCTGGTATACTTACTGCATTGTTTGCAAATAAATAACAATATTGAAATTCTATATTGGATTGTATGGATTGGAAAATGTCCGGATATCAATGTTTTATAAAACGTTTGGAGCCTGGTTGTGAAAAAAATACATAAATTAAATTTTCATCCAGACGGCAAGGATGATTTGGAAACTGATATATATGGGATGATTTAAGAGTCCGTTCACTGTAGACTGCTCGGGTAGCGCTACGGGGTCGGGTACACGGGCGTTACGGCGTGGGGTGGAGACTAGCGCGCTCCCACTACTCCGATTTCACGGTGGACGTATTTAGGTGCATATTTACCGTTTAGTAGAGTGCTACTTATAACTTATTTTGCCTTGTGTGGGCACCTCGGGGTTACAAGCTGAAATTTTCACAGAATGAAGGTTTTATTAATTCAAAATCCGAAAGTAGTCAAAAATTAGAACGGGCAAAAGGGCAGTATACCTAAAAATGGAGATTATTATATGACCGTGTAGGATATTAATTTATGAATGTTTTCATATAAAATTCCTCTACATTTTTGTTCGAAATATATATTTTATCATTGCTTGGAATATGCAGATTACATTGGCCCTTACGGCAAAATAAATCAAAAAATTGAAATATCTCCCTTCGAACCTGGGCAAAATCTGGTTGAAATATATTCTTTTTTGTATTCACCTCGCATTCTCTCCGAAATGAAGGCTTAAATCAAAAAATTTTATTCTTGCAAAAAGTTTGCCTTAAGTACCTAGAATATATAGGTGCAAGAATAATTATTTTTTCTCAAATGGTAATGGACAAATAGAATTAAATGAAAAAAAAGTAATTTTCCTCAATTATTTGAATAAAGTCAATGAAGACATTTTCGATTATACTGAAATTTATTTATCCTATACGCTGGCTGCTAGGCAATAAAGCAGTAGAAAAAAAATCGTATACTTAATGCAACTGATATTAAATAAAGGACTAGCTTTTATTCAAAATAGAAAAACTCAAAATGTAAAAAAAATCTTTATAATAACAAAATCTATTCATCTTTACTGCCTGTACCTTCTTCAGGAATAGACACAATGACTTCAATATTGCCTTCCAGTAATTTTTTTGCATGATCCTATGCAACCTTTAATTTCTTCTACGTGTACAAGCTTTAAAGCTTGTACACGTTGCTTCCATACAATCTAATAAAAAATTATTTGATTAAGTTTTATTATGTACTTATTTAATCTAATAATAATTTACCTTTTTTACATCCACATGCAATAAATTTTTTTACATCCACAACAGTGGAATTTAGTTATCCACTCTGTTTTTAATTAAAAAAAACCAGTTAACGAAATTAGAGCACTCTCATAAAACGAATTTCAAAGTTCACAACTATAGTGAGGGATTTACCAATATTTTTGATAAGAAAACAAATTGCGAACCAATTGACAACAAATATTATCCTCTATAGTCACGAAGAAGCTGATACTAGGATTTTGTTGCATATACTCTTTGCTAAACATTGTATGTATTTGACATGCATAATGGACTCCAATGACATTGATGATGTACTTGTACTTCTGGTACATTTTAAAAATATATACTTCTAAAGAATTTGAGTAAAATGTGGAAGAGGAAATTCGGTGCGATATGTGGCCGTTCAGAGGAAAAACTTGCAAAAAAATTACCAGCATTTCATGCTCTAACGGGTTGTCATACAACCAGCCAGCTTTCAGGATTAGGAAAAATAAAATGTTGGAAAATGTATCTAAATTATTCCGATTAGTTAGCCGGTATTGGAGTACAGGAATTTTCAGATGTCATGTTCAATAACATAGAGAAATTTATCATAAAATAATTTTCAACAAATCCAAACATTTCGTCTATTAATATTTTAAGGACACTATTGGCCTCTTCATCGCTAATTGAAAAAACTAGCCCCTACAAAAAATAGTTTAAAATTTCACAGTCTGAGAGCACATTATCAAACTAAGGTGTGGTGGAGGCAGGTGATATTCAAGTATTATCCCCAATTTTAGCAACACTTCCAGTATATCCTTCGGATACAAAAGTATTTATTGCATGTGGATGTAAAAAAGGTAAATTATCATTAGATTAAATAGGTACATAATAAAAGTGAATCAAATTTTTTTATTAGATTGTATGGTTGCAAAGCTTGTACACGTAGAAGAAATTAAATAGGTTGCATAGGATCATGCAAAAAATTACTATTGGCAATATTGAAGTCATTGTGTCTATTCCTGAAGAAGGTACAGGCCGTGAAGATGAATAGATTTTGTTATTATAAAGATGTTTTTTACATTTTGAGTTTTTGTATATTTGAAAGCTAGTCCTTTATTTAATATCAGTTGCATTAAGTATATGATTTTTTTCTACTGCTTTATTGCCTAGCAGCCAGCGTATAGGAAAAATTAATTTCAGTATAATCGAAAATGTCTTCATTGACTTTATTCAAATAATAATAGCTATTATTATTATTAGTATTCTAACCCGTAATGTGTAAAACCACTTATTGTATTGTACAATAGGCGAGAAAGAGAGGGAGCTATGAAGAAAAGTGAGATGCTAGACTACTGGGGCAGCGCGAGATCCGACGATCACGGCTGGAGGAAAATTACTTTTTTTTCATTTAACTCTATTTGTCCATTACCATTTGAGAAAAAAAAATATTCTTGCACCTATATATTCTAAATACTTAAGGCAAACTTTTTGCAAGAATAATTTTTTTTGATTTGAGCCTTCATTTCGGAGAGAATGCGAGGTGAATACAAAAATGAATATATTTCAATCAGATTTTGCCCAGGTTCGAAGGGAGATATTTCAATTTTTTTATTTATTTTGCCATAAGGGCCAACGTAATCTGCATATTTCAAGCAATGATAAAAAATATAATTCGAACAAAAATGTAGATGAATTTTATATGAAAACATTCATAAATTAATATCCTACACGTTCATATAATAATCTCGATTTTTTAGGTATACTGCCCTTTTGCCCGTTCTAATTTTTGACTACCTTCGGATTTTGAATTAATATAATAAATCCTTCATTCTGTGAAAATTTCAGCTTGTAACCCCGAGGTGCCCACAAAAATCATTTATAGAAGGCTTTTACTGCGTTGGGCACTCTACTAGTTATTATTATTATGATATTTTGAATATTGAATGTTGTTCGGCCGCGCGGGTTGGAATTGATGAGATGAGCGTCAGCAACAATTATAAACCGAGTGGGCTGCCGGTTATAAAGTATAGAAATCTTGTTGGAATGGGCAGAATGTATGATTGAAAACATATAAGAGCTGATAATTGTTTTAAATATTCCCTTTGTTTATCGTTATAAATTTGGGTAAATCATGAACAGAGAACGTGAGCTGGGCAAAATTGGAGATTTTTTTTGAAACTTGCTATATATGGGGGTTTTGATTTCAAAAGTGACATTAATTTTTAAAGAACATTTTGACCCTGTATAGCTCCGTGGCCCTAAATTGAGGAAGCCTGCGATTTGATTCCATAAAATCGGTAATAATTCGTTTTCTATAATATGAAAAAATTTGCTTCGGTATTTTTTTAAACGGATACGCCTATTTTTCCTTCTTGGGAAAAATATATACTTTTTTTTCGATCGTGTTCATATTCGATAGGTGGATGGTAGGGGTTGCCATGATCCCAAAAAGCAAATTTATAATTTCGATCCCCCCACTCCTCCCTTAAAAATTGTAAGTTTTAAATGATATGCCGTGGAGAGTTCAAATTCGGTATAAGGGGGTTTTCGGGAACGGGGACTTCATATATGACATCAAATTTTTCCTGGGCAAGAAAAAAAAACGAAAAAAGGGGAATATCTTCATTTATGATATGGGCGTTTTCGCGGTTGGGGATTTCCGAAGTGACGTCAGATTTTTCCTGGAGCGTACCAGGAAAACTGGATAAGAAAATAAAATAAAAAAAATTAAACATATTCATTTTTGACATTTTTTTCAATGGAAACTAAACTTCCTCTCGAAAAACCCAAAAACACGTGTTTTTGAAGGTTATGTTTGAAACTTTTTAAAAGTAAGGTTCCTATGAGAAAGAGCAAATTAAACTCTTTTTGTATAGCAGTAGCTTTTTCTGGAAAATATAATTCGAAATTTATGGGAAGAATACACCTATATTGGGTTAATGACTAGCCAAAGTAAGGGAAAAACGACTTAACCACAATTTTTTTTCTATACTAGTGTATAGTATGTATTTTCAGTCTTTTTCACCTATTCAGGTGTCGATCCGTGGACACACTGTACTACTAAGTACTGTTTTTTATGCAGAGACTTTTATCACAAATACATTTTTCTGAGAAACCAATAATAAAGTTTGTCATATGATATGAACTACAAAAATTTCAATTTGGCCCTTCCAACTAAGAATAGAAGAACTTTACTTTATATAATTAGCTTACATTATAATTGAAACGTATAGTTACTTTTTAAAACAACAGAGTTATCATTCAGGGGTGTAGGATTTTGTATCTTTAATTTTTTGAGCCTCAATAATATAAGTTGGATCTCTTATTTTCATGCCTCTTGTGTGTCTTGGATCAATTATTTCAGGCAAGAGACAATTGAAATAAAATTTTTCAAGCTTTGGTAACATTGATTTTTCGAAAAACTCTTTGTCGATTGGAACTTCTAAATAAATAATTTCTCTAAGAGTCCATACCGAAAAATAACATTTGTCTTTGAGGGCTATATTTAATTGGCCCTGAACCTGATAATAATAATTGTGATTTTTTTTCAATTTGTAATTTTCACCGTCTACTTCCAAATATTGTATTATTTTTTTTGAAATAGCCTCTATAATGGTCAGGTTTCTTGCTGAAAAGGGACATTTGATTTCAACTAGGAATCCCGAATCTACCTCGATACCAACTTGAGAAGCGCCAAGAAATGACCAATTTTGGTTTATCACAAGACTGGAATCAGAAATATTGAAACCAAATCTTGATTCCAACGATCTTTTTGCCCTGTCTTCATTATTTTTTGCCCAGGCAGTAGCTTTAGAAAAAAAATCTTTATACAAGATATCTGTAATGGTAGATGCACAACTTGTTGTTGGACGCATTTTACAAATTTTCCCAAATAAGGAAGATGTTAACATTGTTTTTCTAAACTGCCTCCATTCAGCAGAATCCGCTTGAAGACGAGTATTAATTTAGATTTGTCTATACTCAGCTTCGGATTTATTCAACGTTTTTAACAATTCCGTCTTTAAGTCTCCAAACGCTTGTTGACAATTTTCTCCATAATTAGCATCTGGTTCACTTGACTTGCTAGCAGAAAATACTAGTTTCCTCCTGGACTGAGAATGTTTCTTTTGCCTATTTAATTTTAACTGCTCGATTCTATTCACATTTTTTCTAGGACTGTGTCCCCCACTAAAGTGCTTGAATATATTATACAGCGGTCTTTTCGTATTTTTTGAAACCACCGCAGAAAAACAGCGTCCTTGATAACATCTTCTAAGAGTATAATTTACTCGTTTACCTCCTACTTTTTGTGCAATGCTAGCATTGAATTGTACCACAATGTTAGTGTTAACATTTTCCAGCAAGCTGTCCTGCTAAATAGCGCACGGCTTCCATTAGTTTTTCCTCAACGGCAAATGTTCGAAAATCCGACATATAATTGTTTTTATCAGCTTCTATTTTTTGACAAAAATATTTCAATTCGGAACAGCTTTTATGCTCCCCAAATATGTGGCTTATACTGTTAATTATGTCTTTCCTTAGGTTTCTAATTATTTCCTCCTCACTGAGGCCTTCTTCTTTTTTCCGGTATTGAACTGCTTTTGCCACAGCTGTTCTGCATCGCAAAATGTTATTTGAAATAATATTTCTCAAAGCCCCAGGAACGCCTTTTACTTTAGAGAGCTTCCGTAATTTGCTGCTATAATTCCTCAGCAAATGATTAGTACATTCTATTTTTTGAACCACACAGGTTTCATAAGGCCTACTATCTAGAATTTTCTTGTATCAGCTACTATCTCCATCTGCTATCATTTTATTGTAAATAAGGTTATACACTTCCAAACTTGAGCAAAATCCTTCTGCAATTATGCTCGCTTCCATAGCCGTGGAAGATGAGTTCCAGTTTTCGTAGCAGGTATGTTTAGCAGCTTGTCCACCTTTGTTTTCAGCTCTTTGGCAAACACAACAATATTTATTCTTTACTCCCAAGTACAAAATTTTACCAGATTTTACCCCAACAATTGCAGCAACGCCAGAGAGAGAATTATAATTTCCACCACCTGTGTAGGATCGTTTTGCCCAGCTTCCATCACAGACTACTGTAATCATCGGTGTTCCATTGATGTCAACACTGTTATATTCTAAAGCCATCCTTGCCTCTTCTTCAGCGGCCTCTTTCATAGACCTCCAAGCGATTTCTTCCCAGGCATTACATAGTCCAGGAATGTGCTTTTCCTACGAGTTGTACATACTCTTTTATATCCGATCGGAATTAATTAGAATACGTATTTATAAAAATAGAGCCAAATATTACTCTAAATAAAAACAGTGTTTTAAATTTAAACTCAACATAATATCAAGTTATGAATCGAGCGAGGTTGGAGTTTATTACGTAACTAGGGAAACCACAGCTAAATCTTGCTTTTGATAAACGTCAGATCTGACACACAAGGTGTTTAAATATGACAGAAATGTTATATTCCCGGCCTAGGACGGTAGGACGGAAATGTTGTACATACAGTTATTGCATGTTGCCAAGCAACGAATACAATATACTGGAATCATGACTTTTGCGGTGAGAAAACACATCGGAAAGGTATAGTTTTTCGTCCGATCGGACAAAAATATTTTTTCTTCAAACGTCAGTAAATCCGTCACTACTCGACTGTGTAGGCGGCCGAGTAGTTTCGTTTTACCTCCGTCGGAGCTTTACTTTTCACTTTTTCGCCGGCGAAGGTAAAAGTGTTGTCATAGCAACATAGATACAAACAAACAACAAAATAAGCGTTAACAACTCAAGATTTATTAAACTAAAATTTGTATTTATCACTCAATTTGAGCACTGCGTTTCTAAAAGTGAGTAATTTAGGAACAAATTGGATATTATTTAATCGAACTTACTCAATAACTGCTTATCAATACGAACTTAAAACGCAATCGGAGACGCAATTTTAAGAAAATAATTATTGTTGACAGTGTCCACTGACAGCTTTATGTTACATTACTATAGCAACAACCTGTGCCTATTGACCGACACCGGTCTAAGCCGCATTGCGCACTCACTTATCTTTAATAATAACTATTAGTACTATTAAAAAGAGATGTTTTTGCACTAATTTGTCGACATTTGAAGAAAAAACAGCATATTTTATTTGGAGGAAAAGTTACTTTTCATGGCTTGCTCTCTATTACCAGCCTCACTCCGTTTGGCAGTTAAACATGAGCGCGCCATGAAAAATATCACTTTTCCTCCATATAAAATAATATACTATTTCCATGGTTCTCTTTTTTTTTTGGTTTTGGTTTATAATAACCTATAACCCCAGTGCATGAAGTTAAAAAAGTAGAAAAATGACGAATTTCAACTAAGTTCAAAGTGTTATAACTACTTTAATATTTCAAATTTTCAAGAAATAAAAAAAAACCTGAGAAAATTGTTTATCTATCCAGAACTTAAAAAATCATACGAAAAACAATTAATAACTGGTTGGAGCCTACCAGAACTGATACGAAATATTTATTTGAAGCATGACAAACGGAAAACATTTTGGTTCCGGTTAAAAGCTTCGCATTCTTAGAATCCGTTTGTATCCGTTTATAAATTGGATCCGTTCAGCTAATTAATAAAAACATATTTTTAAATAATATTGTTTAAATATATGTTTTCATTAATTAGCCGAACGGATCTGATTTATAAACGGATACAAGCGGATTCCAAGAATGAACGGAAAAAGAGAAAAACTACTGCTTGAATCCTACAGATTATAGAATCCTAAATAATGAAAGTGATTTGCACCCAATATATTATTTGACACAAAAATATATATATAACCCGCTACGTTTAAGTCCAGTCCTGACCGCAGTAAACGGCCATATGCTCCTCCCCTTGAATAAATCGCACGTGACTGATGCATTTTAATATTTGGTTTGTGAAGCGCTGCAGACGTTCGGGACTTAGCATAGAATTTTGAGTAATTTTTGTCAAATTGATATTATTTTGGGATCATTGCAAAGCTAAAAGATTGGCCCACTTCCCTCGTGTAAGCGATTTTTGATTTAGGTCCCTATTTTTAAGGAAAAAAATTCTAAACATATCGATTTATTGCATAGATTACTATCTAAATTTCAAAAATTAAAAAAACAATTTGGAAAAACTATTACACGGCAACCCTAGGAAACAGGGCTGACTTTCCAGTGTTTTTTAATTTAGGTCGCTAAGTTTATTCGTTTTCGTAATATGTGTTAAGAGCCGAGCGCGTAAAATGGGTCTATTTTAGGCGCGCCATGGACTCTTAAGCCAAGATCTTGACCTTTACCTTTGTAGAAATTTATATCAGAATTAACGAAGTTTTGGTCAGAAATGGAGGTACGACTAAATATTAAAATGTTATAGTATTATAATATTGTCGTTTACAATAACACATTTGCAAAAAGCTATTAAAATAACATACCTATTCTATTACATTCTACAGCGTATTTATCAATTTTTTGGGGGTAACAGGAAGGCTTACACAGGCCAAATGTTGTACAATGGATTAATCCACACGACACTACATACAAGGTGTCTAGTTATATTTTGACTCCCACCTACAGGCTTTATTTAAAAAATGACAAAGAAACCGCCAGGATTTCCTGTCACATAAAATTAATATCAGGACCTAAGTTATTTCAAACCTTGAAGTTCTAGTATTTTTGAGATAACCATATAAAATATGTCGTTATTTTCAGTTAAAGTTGCGTATATTTATTAAGGTGATGCCCCTTAATGTTATAGACATGGAGTTTTAATTGCAGGTGATATTATAGGTGTATGATGTCACCAGAATTTATTGTCAAAAGTGACAGTTAATGTCAATGACTTGCGGGTGTAATTATTACAGAGATAGAAAAAACTAGTTCCTCACCAAATTTGATACCTGAATTCCCACGAATTCAGACCTGAATTCCACGAATTCAGGTATCAAACGTCCTGCGAGCCGCAGTCTGGAAGGTTTCTGGTCAAAAACAATACAAGGGATAATTTTATTGCCTTTGTTGAGGCACAGGTAAATTTTATTTGCGAGATAACTGTGGTGAGCCTCGAATTTGTTACACCCTGTATTATTACGTGGCATATTGTCAAGTGGCAGATCAATCAATTTCATATTAAAAAAAAACCTATCCAACTAAGATAAAAAAAAAGATTTGGCTCAATCATCGTAATTTTAGCCCAATAGGGATTTCACTTTTCACGTCCCTTTTCAATTTAAAGGGACGAGGTAATTAAAAGTGCTTTGCCAACATCAAACAACAAACGCCCGCTGTTCCCTCTTTATAAATATTCCTACTCTTTTGTTATAGTATCATGGCTCAGTCATCTTAAATAGATAACTTATTGTGGATCAAAACTATTTTCCTTATTTGCTCAATACTCCAGCAGAAAAATCGTCATCGGTTTGGCTATTTAAAACTCACCCTGTCAATCAAGGCAAGTCTTTTAATTAAGATGAATAGGGATCTGCTTTCACGTGATCACTCCGTATTCATGCCAACCTAATATTGAAAACCGATCATGTTTTAAATTTTTAGATTCTAGTGTAAATATTAGAGGACCTTCTGAAAAAAAGGTTCAACTGTAGTTTTTTTTCGCCATTTTGCAATGTTAGTGAGAACGCGCGCAACATTTGGAATTTTTTAAAATTGAAATTGAAAAAAAGATGATGTAGACAAGGTCATAATATTACCCAGTTTCTCCATTATTTACATCTTATATTTATTTTGACATGAAATATCAAATGCATTTTTTCGGGTTGTAATTGCTTATTCACTTTCTTGTTACTATAATGTGTGCATGCTTTATCTCTTAAAATTCTACATTACTAGTTGCAAAGTATATTAAATTTGACATAGGATTCGAAAAAGTAAATAAGGCACGAGGGCATGCCCCTAGAAAACATGTGAATTTAAGAGGGAGACCATCCGGTCAAATTCGATAAACGGGCAATCGACTTACAACTACACCGCTCAATAAAAAAATATAATGAGCATTTGGGAATACATTAACTAATAATATTAATCTTTGGTGCAAAGTGCCTGAAATTACTTTTTTAATTTTTGTTCTGTTTTTCAGAAATAAGAATACCTATACACCAAAGATTAATAGAATGTAGTCCCAAATGATATTTTTTTTTGTTGAGCGGCTTGATTATAATTCGATTCTCCGTTTATCGCATTTGACCGGGTGATCATCCCTCTTAAGTCTGATTTTTTAACAGGTAATGCTCCATTGTTTTTTAATATTGTTTTTGAGACATACTGTAGATTATTTTTGCTTTTAAGTCTTTTGGATGTACCTCAAAACAGGTGAGATAGGTAGGGGTGTAATCACCTTCATATTTATGATAAGCAATACGAAATGACATGGCTGTCAAACATCTTGCTTATAGCAGGACTTGACGTTCTTTGAAAGTTGCTCATGTTTCAAAATTTAGCTCCAGAATGTTTTATAATTTTATGTATTTATTTAAATGTGATATACATTATCAGATTGATTTATTTATTAAAGCTCAATATGTACGGTCATCCCAAACAAACTGAGACATTCTAGGTTATTATCTAATGAATTAAAATATATGAGAAAGAATTGAGTGTTAGACATACCTTAATAATATTATGACAAACACATAAAATCTTTCTCAATGAAAAAATTTTGACATATTTATGTACAAAAAGATATTTCAAATGCAATGTTTAGTTTCCTTATTAAAAAATGTATTGTATATATTTAAGTATGAACAAGAAAATGTAAAGCAGCATTTCCTTCTTTGTCCGAATCTAATTAAAACATGTTGCAATTTTTTTCCGCTAGAAGAACTATATTTTGGATCTATTCCTTATAATTCGCAATGATTTTTCTTAATTCACTTTCCAAGAATCTTGTCATTGAATTTGATTTTTTATTTTTACCGAAGGATATGGAATATAGATATTTAAAAAAATAGACTAATGTCACCATATGATTCAACATGCAGGTGATATATTTTAAAACACCCGAAAAAATAGTTCTTAATCCACACTTTAATTTTTAAGACGACCCCGAATGTCCTAATTTTTTTGTGACCATCATAAATACATCTACCAAAGGTAAATGCTAAGTTTAAATATTTAATTGTTCCTGTATTTATTTTCAGTTTATTTCGCATTTTAGATATTGATAGTTATGCACCTTTACGTGCAGCATAATTTTTGTTCAATTTAGTTTATCCATAAAAAATGTATTTTTTTCAATGACTGTTATGAGTTTCCCCAAGTACATAGGCAGTTTAAAACAGTTTAAAATGTAGTTGTTTTGATTTAATAAATAAAAAATGTATATTTTTTAGGTCTAAACAGTGCGGTTACATTTGAAAATGAGTAATTATTATGGATCTGTACCTTCACAGGTCGATAGTAGTTACCCATTTTGTTATTTGTCTTGCGCTCAAATTTCCAACAGTCCTAAGATATTATGCATTTCCAATCAAGTTGGAATTCACGTGCCGCATTGGCAACGCCGCGTCAAATATTGCTGCTAATATTACGATTCACACAGATTCGAGCGATTGCTGCGGCGACTTTATGAAACCGCCTGATCGAATGTCTATTCATAGGATGATTGACTTTGGTATTATGTCATCAAATTATTAAAAAAAGGCATACAACTTCCCGAGAAAATTAAGTTCATACAGAATAATTTTTTCTAATATAACAATAATAAGGTCAAAACTTACCTATCCATGCTCATATAGCAACATTAATACCTATACATTAAAATATCTTGAAGAATAATTTTTAACGTCCCATGTCGAAATACCGAAACAAAAACACTGCCTATAATTATTTCACATTACACATAGTAAATTAAAAGAAATGTAATAAACTAAATATCACGCCTCGCTGTCGGGGATTTACTCATTCAATCACAATTTAAAAAAAAATCTTTGACATAATGATCCAATCATTCTAAACAAAATTCGACGCCTGCGGCATCTATTGCTTAAACGCGTAAGCGTATATTTTGCACATTTCGTTACGGACGTTGTGAAATATCCGTTAAATAGTGGCTTTTATTTCAAAACCCAAAACACACGTCTAGGGAGTCTAGGAACACGTCAGGTCTGCCACTTGTTTGTATTAAAAAAGAAACAGGAAACAGTTTAATATTTTCTTTATTTGTGATTTTATGTATCCTTGGCCTGTGGTGTAGTTTTTTGTGCAGTTAATTGATAAAGTGTAGCAATACAGCGAAATTTGCAATTGAGGTGCAGCAGGGTAGCTGCGTTTTGAAATGTGTAGTTTTCTACACAATTGTGTAGCTTGTAATGTTGTGTTGTTTAATGTTTACATTTGTAACGTTTGCATTAGAATGTCTAATATTACACTTCACGCATAGCCCTCCGCTCTCTTCGTTCTCTACGGGGGTGCAACCAACAAAAACTAACTCAAGGCGTGTCCAAAATCAATAAAAAAAACTTTTTACAAACGTAACTTAAAAAAATATGTCTTGCCACTGGAATCGAACCCGGCACCGCCGTATCACAAACGTAGCATCTAACCCAAAGCTTGCAAAAAGCATTCCCACGCCTGACGAATCCTGGGCTTGCACGCGCATCACAAACACATTTGTGACAAATAGATGTCTTTATGATCCAGGGAATTGCTTTAGCGAGCCTCTTGGCTCAGTGGGTTAGATGCTACGTTTGCGATACGGCGGTCCCGGGTTCCATTCCAGTGGCAAGACATGTTTTTTTTTAAGTTACGTTTGTAAAAAGTTTTTTTTCTTGATTTTGGGCATGCCTTGGGTTAGTTTTTGTTGGTTGGACCCAAGTAGCGAGCGAAGCGAGCGGTGGGCTATGCATGAAGTGTAATATTAGACATTCTAATGCAAAAGTTACAAATGTAAACAGTAAACAACGCGTGTGTTTGTGATGCGCGCAAAAGCCCAGGACTGGTCAGCCGGTATTTGTAACGGGAAAGTGTTTCGCAGGCTGTCTGTAACTGTTAGTGATCGGATACATTACAGGCATGTGCATTTCATCTTCTGGCCATCCATTTAATTCCCGGTCCATAAGCTGTCATATAGTTGCAAAACGACTGCAATTTTTAGTTTATTTCGTAATTATTATCAGTTGTTAGGTACTTTTATTTTCAGGGATGCGGGCCCTGCGGGTCGGTCACGCTATCGAGTATCCTACGTTTGTTATATATATATATATTGTCGCGAGTAGTCGTGATGACAGTTCTTTTATCTTTTTCTTAATGCCTCCACCGGTCTGTCATCATACGTTTGAATCGCGATGCCACGCCCTATCCAGCGTGCAGGGGTGTAACTCTGACGGTAATACTGGGTTCTTTACGTAAGGTGAGAAGCGAAGATAAAGAAAGCACTTAAAAACAATAAAGTATATTAGGTAAACTTAATGAGAAAAGATTAACAATGTATATTGGTCAAAGACCCAACGATAGAGTTTTTAACAGCGTTTACTGGTCAGAAACTTAATGAGACTAGCTTATACCCAATTATTAAAGTGCGCATGCTTTCTCGACTTGAGGTATGTTTGATGAATTGTTTATAGGTCTTTTTGGTCACTGCTTTGTAAATATAGTTTATCTTATGTTGCGTTGCGTTTTATTTAATGTTAAGGTATTTAAGAGCACTTGGACACTACACTTTGAACTACTTGACAGATTACTTAGAAACTTCACTCGAAGAACTTTGACAGACTCGACTTTTCTACTGTGGTTAATGAAACCCCTAGTCTTAGCAGTCGATGTGGCTAACCAAGAACTA
>JAEQML010066567.1:0-19862 GCA_016904865.1 Pissodes strobi | reverse complement strand
ATTCATAGTGTTACCATCTACATAAGTTTTAATTTTATATTTATACGTAATTTTATTTTATTTTATTCTCATAGTGTTTATAGTGTGTATTTAATTTATTATGGACAACAATAATGCGTTTTGGCATGCGCGTTTTCTGCGAATGGAAGGCAGACACGTCAGGATTGTTGCGGGCTTTCCCGTGGGGTTAAACCCACAACAACCCCTCGAGCAGCCGCAACAACCCCTCGAGCAGCCTGAACATCTCGGCGAGCAGCCGCAACAAGCCGTCGGGCAGCCGCAAGACGTCGAGCAGTTGCAACAAGCGGTTGAGCAGCTACAACAACAACTGCAAGAAACCGTCCAGCAGCTGCGACAAGCTGTCGACCAGCTACAACAACTGCAACAAGCCGTTGTGCAGCTGCAGCATCAACATCAACAGCCGCAGCAACCACCCCAGCAACCACCCCAGCAACCACCCCAACAACATTTCAACAATGTTAGGAGGAGACTGTTTCTGGATGCTGTGTCCTGCGATGAGGACTCCGATGTGGACTTTGAGGCGGCGACACTTCGGTGGCTGTTGCGGCCACCTGTTCAGGATGCTTCATGTTCAACAACCGACCCCGACCTATAGATTTTAAACAATTTAGTGCCCCATCAACATTTAGTGCCCCCAAATCAATTAGTGCCAGTAGAGACGATTTTAGGATTAATATTTAATTAAATTAGTGCATAAGTAAGTACATAATATGGTAAATTTTAAGGTAATAAATTATTTTTTTCAAAATTTTCAAGTAATCTACTTTTTAAACAACATTCTATTAGAAAACTAATTGCTTAAAGTACACAAAAGGTCAAATTTTAGCTAATAAATATTTTTAAATTTTCAAGTAATCTACTTAACGTTTTATTCAAAACGCATTACTTAATTATTAGATTAGTACACAAGCAAGAAAATAAAATAGCCATTTTTCGTTGATAAATAATTTAAAATTCATATTAATCTTTTATCATCTATAAATATGAGATAATAGGATTTTATGTATAAATATATATATATATTTGTAGTATTATACCAAATGTGCATATCGTAAACAGTATTTAAAAATATTAGAATTATTATTTTAATAAATTAATATGTGAGCAAGCAAATGAAATAGCGTTTTCGTTAATAAATTATTAAACCTCATATTTAATATTTTATTATCAATTAATGGTTATTGGAAGTATACCCCAAATATGTCCTTCGTAAACAGTAAATAAAATATTTACTAGTAGTTAATTTTTATAGTTAATGCAAAAAAATTAAATAGCTTTCTCTAATATGTTAATATAGAAAAATGATCGTTCACACTCAATTTTGTGTGCCAGTTTGTCTTTAATATATAAATAAAAATATTTAAATTATTTTGTGAAATTTATTGTTGTTTTTTTAAATAACTACTATTTTATTTTAATACTAGTTAAATTGAATTCAAAATTTGTATAGTTGGTTATTTTTATAGTTAATATAAGAAAACGATTGAAATAAGCTTATCTAATACGATATTATAGGAATATGAGTGTTTGCATCAATATCAAAAACTTCATTAGTAACATTACAATAGGTTAAATAAAGGATATTTAAATTATTTTGCAAAATTTTATTGTTGTTTTTCAAATAACTACTATGTCATTTTAATAATAGTTAAACGGAATTCAAAATTTGTATAGGTTATTTTTTTATATAGTTAATCCAAGAAAGCGATTAAAATAAGCTTATCTAATACGATACTATAGGAATATGAGTGTTTGCATCATTATCAAAAAATTCATTAGTAACATTACAATAGGATGAATTAAAATATTTAAATTATTTTGCCAAATTTTATTGTTGGTTTTCAAATAACTACTATGCCATTTTAATAATAGTTAAATGGAATTCAAAATTTGTACATGTTATTTTTTTATAGTAAATACAAGAAAACGATTAAAATAAGCTTATCTAATACGGTACTATAGGAATATGAGTGTTTGCATCAATGTCAAAAACTCCATTAGTAACATTACAATATACACAAGCGTTTGGTATGGTTATGTGATACAATGATCTGGAACAAATTATACATTTCAAATCATTAATTGAATATTCCATTTTCCTCTTATAATGGGTATTAACATGTTTATGAATAGTAGAATTTTGAAAAAAACTGAGATGAAGTGAAAAACAAAAATAACACAATATATGATCTTCTCTATCCGGAAATGTTGTTACAACAGCATAACTCTGCGTTATGCAAAACACTCTGTTGAAAAAACCAATCTCATTATAGTTTTCAAGGAACACCAAATTTCCATCAGCATATTCATCTTCTGCATCCGTTTCCATTTCTTCTGGATTGGATGGTTCTGCTACGATTTGCATAAAATTGTTGACATCATGGTCACCTATAGATTGAAATTTTTCGATGTCTATTGAACCTAAATCTCTAACATTTAGAAACTCCAAAACTCTCTGGATGTTTACATCATCCCTAATATCATCCATTTTGTATTGCTAATATCAAAACTTCTTTCTTCACTAAAAGCACTTATAATTGCCAGACAAATTTCTATAGACTGTTCGTCTATGGGATTTTTGTTATTTACTTTAATTTTTTCACCACTTGCTTTTTGGAACCACTATTTCTTTTTCGTTTTCTTGTATTCACCATTATCTACCTGTACAAATTTTGAATTAAAGTTTTGAACCCTAAGCTGCTACTTTTATAATAGCTGTTCAAGTGGGGAATAAAAGCTTAAGGTTACGTACAAAATGTATCAAGGTTATACCAAAGGCAACACCTTGTTTCATGGTGGGAGAACGTCCTCGGTAGGCGGAGTGTGTACAGAGTGAATCAACACCCAGACTTATGTGTATCTTAATAGTAGAACTAACACTTTACAGGACGGCACAAACTTATTTCATGATGAGAGAGACTCCTCAAAACCCAACGAGAGAGAGCCCTCACGGAGGAGGTAATTACCTCCTCCGTGAGGACTCACTCTCGTTAACACACTACTCTACTGCTTGTATACAGAAAACCCACCTCGTAAATCCTGTTGTCATGTTGCAAGTCTTCTTTTTTACCGAGGAGTAGGTGAAAACTTTTTCGAGGAGTAATAGGTACCTAACTAAATATTGGTTGTTATGCCAATAGCAGAATTTTATTATATTTTAATCCTATTGACTGTATGCTGCATGTTACTGATAAGAAATAGACTATAACAGAAAATCGTAACAGCGAACTTTCTAGTTCACGGGTTTCAACGTAAAGTAAATATATGTTAGAATTTATTTATTCTATAAATACGTAATAGAATTAGATCCTAGTTTATCCTTAGTAATAAAATTATTCAAGTAAACATTGTTTTTTTTTGAGCTCATATAATGGTTGTGATGTATATTTCTTAATTATTTATTTTGTGATGCCATAAAAATATTATTTATAGATTCATATTTTGACAAAGTATATTCTATTGAATTTATTAAACGAGCATTAGTTTATTAAAATGTATTTATTTGTTTATTTATCTTTTGGTTTAAGAAACTTAAAATATTCGTCTTGGATTCCAAGATTACAATTAACAATATATTAGATACTTAATTTATAAGTTTGCTTTGGTATATTATATTATAGTTATATTAAATATAAATAAATATTTAAAATCCGAAAAGTAAATATATAAAAACCGGAAAGTGAAGCAATAACGGAATCAAAAACTTTAAGAAAATAAACGTTGCTAACCAATAACCTAATTATTTTGTATAAATATTTAGTTCCATTTAAAAACATAATTTCAAATGTGATTCAACAAATGCTGTAAAAATAAAGTCGAACTAAATATACGTTAAATAGTTTACATCCCAAATAATGTATGAAACTAACTCTAAATCTGGCATTACTGCCTCCTGTCAGTTGGCGTACTTTCGACGTTCGACCGGCTTCTTAATTATTGTTGTATTCGATTTTGATTGTTTTTCTGTTAATTTCTTTATAATATCAGTACTTTGGTGTGTTTAAATTTATGTGAACAATGCTGTGCGGTGGAAACTAGCCCGAAAGATCTAAAGTTCATGTTTCTAGCTTCCCAAAATGTTTGGACTTGACCTGTTGCTTTCGTGTAATAAGAGTTTATTTTGTGCTCGTTCATTGTGTACAGCAAGTTTATAAAATTTGTTGCTGTTAGCTATTTTTGGGGTAGGTGATATTTAGTGTAATTATGCCTCATAAAGGCTGTAATGCAATGTTTGCTATATGCCCTCAGTGGCCAAAACTTCATGAACTAAAACGAGACAAAATATTAAAACATGGGTATTCCCTTAGTTTAAAGGCCCTTTTTCCATCATTTATAGAAAGGCAAACTGTTAAATTAGCTCTCAAAATATTTAATCCTTTTATTATAGAGGCTCTGAAAGGTTTTCTTAATAATTTGTCACATTCACAAGACCCAGCAGAGCATCTGAAATGCCAGTTAATCACTTATTTAAGTAGATATTGCTGGCATATTGTTAAAAAAAATTAAGTTGTGAATTTTGCAAAGAAAATTTAACTTTAAATGAACCTTGTGTTGTTGCAGATTCTTACAATTTCATTAATTCCTTAAGTCGTGGGGCTCTTTTATATCCTCGTGAAGTGGACGTAGTTTCAACAGTCTATATTATATTTAAAAAACTGATTAATGAGTTCCAAGACACATTTTTAGATATTTGCAATAAAAAGTATTTTCTTTGTGAGCTGTTGTTAAACTATCTAAATAAAACAGCCTTTTGACTCCTTTTGAAAATTGTAAAATTCACCTAAAAATTGATGTTTCAAAAATTTTTCTTTGCAGCATTTCAAATACACTTCTTTCTTAATAATTCTTGTTCTAAACATAATCATAATCTTTTGGGTAAAAAGAAAAAAGGAAACTGGAGACTTTTAATAAATAAATATTAGACCCCAATATACCGAGTAATATACCAAATCTAACATAAAAAAAGTAATAATCTGAAACCTGTATAAAGCTTTCATGTTTTATCACAAATATTTGAAGATTTCAAGGTTCTTTGGATGGAGAAAACCGAGGAGAAAACACACTACCAAATTTGACATTACTATTACCTATTACGACACCTTTATACCTATAGTGACATTTTACCACCTATCTATTAAATAGATTGGTGGTATCTAAATAGTTTCAGTTTATCAAAATAGGTAGATTCTATTTTGATAAACTGGATATTCAAAGGTTTTTGCTTTGAAATTTCGTTTTCCTTTAACAAAAATCGAATGCACGTCTAAAGGCTGTTCATGACTCGCAGCCTTGTTTTAACCGGAAGCTCTTAAATATTATTTATGTATGCAGAAAATGGTAAGTAAACTGCAATTTAATTTTTGATTTAAAAAAAAATGAGTAATACACATTATTAGTCATCATAGTCGTGCTTAAAGTAATATCAGCTTGTAGGAGGTATTGTATTAGGCCAATTACGTTTCAAACTACATATAAAAAAAGATAAATTTACAAAACACAAGTTTTTGTTATATTTTTTCGAGATTTTTGTATCTAAAATGTCTACTTAACTGTGAAATTTTAAAAGAAATTGCACATTTCAATATACGCCTGTAAATAAGTTAAGACCACTTTTGATGACGTCACGCGTAAGCCGTCTGGCCTAGTTGTAGGAGGTATTGATTGAAATCATCATATTGATTTGGACTTTGTGGACAAGAAAGTATATTAATTTATTTGTAAAAGCTGACCAAGAATTTAGTTGTATTTGTTCGTGGTGATTATCATCTTTTTGAATAACAGAGGGCATATTTAATATGGTATTATCGACTTCTGATATATTATCCGGCTGAGGATTTCTCTTCGAGGTATCGTCGATCTGTGAAATATTTGCTTTCAATTATTGTACCTATTGAATATTCAGTATATTCTTCAGCAGCAAATCCAGGCTCCTAATTCATAGTTTTGTAATTTTTACTTTTCATTTTTTATGCATCTGACAAGAGCTTAGACATCTTTGGAGTAGAAAATCCAGACTATAATTTGGGGCATAAACATGTTTGTAAATATCTGAAAAACAAAGTAGCAATTTCAACAGTTCAAAGAAACGTTACCCCAAAAGATAACATGCATGGTAAAATAACTTAAACTGAATGTATCATGTTGTAGCGGAGGAGAAATAAAAATTGAAAATGTAGAAGTTATGTTGAGTTATCCGTTTAAATAAACGTAGGTTTAAAATTAGGAGATTTCGGTTTTCCATATGATTTGGCAACTTGCCAGACTCTGAGAGATATCGTCTCTTATGATTTTCAAAGTCTTAACGTATGTCTCGAATTTTTTTCCAGTGCGGTCTTCATTGAAGGTTGGGAATGACAGTGGCGCGTGCCTCTATTTTGTACAGTTCTCATGATTTGTTCTATGTTTAGCCTCTTTCGGTTTCCCATGGTTCGCATCCATGATACCTTCTTACTAAGGGGATACTAATATCAGCAGAAGGAGGGTGGAGGAGTGGATTAACTTTTTCCATTTAGAAAATAGCTGTCGAAATGAAGGTTTCCTATTATATTGGAAATGTGTCGATATAGACACGGTCGAAAAGGCAAGAGCGGTGAAAATCGAAAGGTCCAAAAAATCCATTAAACCATTTATCAAATGGTTAGGAAGACGCTTAAATCATATAGAATCTATTAATAAATTAATAAGTAATTTTACCATGAAAATGCTGATAGGACATCTATAATCCCAAAAAATATAAATTAATGAAATTGTGTAGAACATGCAAATCATTTTGCATGTTACACAATATTCTTCTTAAAGTATCTAATTATGCCGGGATGGCAATTCTGTCTAACACTGTGTACTCTCGCATATCAACGAGGAGGTTCAACAGTAAATTGATTGTTAATAATTAAAAACGGCGTCAATGTCCTTCGCACTTACTGTTAGCTATTAGCCATACCATTGTTGGTAGAGATACGTTTTTCTCAATATGTAAAATTATTAACATCTCATCGCTTATTGGTCTACTCAGATTAACAATTTATGCCTTAAACACTTTAAAATGCGTGTCATATAAATAATATAATTCTTATGTCTTCCCAAATATTATATTTCTGGTATTTATACGGTATTGGAATATTGGGATATTTCGAAAGAACCTAATGAAAAACACCTGTTATCGGCATTGTCAGTATCAATCCTGACGAGGAGGCAAGGCTGCTGCCATAATATATTCAAAAAAAATTAAATTTCAACTGCGATTATTGTTGCTTATATCTTTGAAATAATTTTGTCGGACTAAATACAGCTTTCAAAGAAAAATTGCTAACTATAACTAACTATTGGAATTTTAGTTTCAATGTCCAGTGTCGTTTCTACCGCGTTGTACCCTGGGAACGATAATTCGTCAGGGAGTGACTGAAGGCTATTGTGAATAATTGACGGTATTCTAGAGGACGTATTCGGGGCGTATAAACATCTGGAATATCAGATAAGTCACAATATTCAATGTTAGAAAAGTAAGGTATAAAGCTGAAAGCTAAAGGCAGAAAAAATCCGAAATATTAAATAGAGTATTCAGGTCTCAAATAATGTTTTCTTCTTTACTAATAAAGCAGCATTTGTTACTGTGGTTATTGAAGCGTGCCATTGAGCACGAAAAGTGTTATGTCCAAGTTATTGAGATAAACAAATTTTTCTTCTCCCTATATAGATGATATGATTTTGCTTCCTCAATTGAGGGAGCAAAATAATTACTTTCCTCTGAGAATAGTAATGCTACCAGTACATCGTCACGTTTTATTTATTGGTTTTGCTATTAGTAGTTTGGTACTTTTATTCAAAATCGAGTTCAAAATGCTACATGTATTAAATTAATTAGGGACAAATATAACTGACAACAATTTGTTAAAATGTATGGCACAATTGCTTAAATTACTAATGATGATTTCAACTAAAGAAGTAGGGCCTCTGCTGGTGGAGATGAGTTCCTGTTGAATTTTTCTTCCTGTCTTTTTTTCTGTGATCCCTTGTGAAGTACTTGAGGTGGTAGAAGCAAAATTTTCAGTAACAAGAAAATGTTTTTAGCACTTAGAGTAGTATTTTCTTCTGTAATTATTTGGCAGGCTACCTCAGATTTTTTAGAAATACAGTCATAAGTACCCTTCTACTACCGCATTTGTTTTGTCTCTTATGCAAGCGATGAGGGGATTTTCGAGAATGCCTGGAATATTAAGGTATGGAGAGCTGGAGCATTCAACATCTCAAAATATAGTCAACGCCTTTTCTGTATTTTTTAGAGTGTTTTCATTGAGTCTGACCCCTCATTCGAGTATAAATCTAATATTAGCTCAAACGAAACTGTAAACGTTCATAAAGCAACGAAAGCCATATAATTTTTGCTTTTAAAAAACTCAAAAATAAAGTGACAGCCAGTATCGATCAGATCTAGTTTTGTGGTAAAGGGCTGTATTGGGGCCTGCTTGTTTTTGTGTTTCTTGTTTAATCTATCCATTGTCTCTGGTATTTTTCCGACCTGCTGGAAGTCAGCACCGATACTCAAAAAAGGGAATAGATGTGATTTACAAAACTATAGGCCAATATCAATTTTGTGCAGCTTTTCTAAACTATTCGAGAATATCAGAACAAAATTTGTCGCGTCCCAGAAAACTACACGTCTAAAAGGGCCTCGACTCCTTGGGAATAAAGGTGTATTAAGGAAAACACCAAATGTCTCAAAATGCACCTTTACTCTCTGTTGTGGTCCTGCAGGAGTTATACCACAAATATGGCACAAACAAAGCACAAATCCAAATTGTGCTGTTTCTTTTTAAGATTCTAGAAGAAATGTTATACTGTTATGTACAGGGTGTCCCAAATTCGAGCCTCATCATTGGGATCACGAGAACTAGAAGAGATACGAGGTCGGTTAAATGGAGGCAAAGTTGCGCGATTTGATGCTGATCAAAATACCACCTCACAAGTTTAAAAATTCCGAACACTTCCGAAGATTTTTGGAAAAAACCGAATATTCGCGATTTAATTTTTATTTTTTTATAACTTTATTTGAATAGATATAACAAAATAAATTTCACATTCTCATTGTTACTTTTTCTTTTCTACAAGATGGTGTTATCAGATTTTCAAACCGATGTTTCGTATTTAAGCTGCCATCATCAACTTTGTTTTTTTAAATACGGCCCTGGTTTTTTTATTACGGACTTTAAGAGCTTCTAAGGTCCCAGAATCAATGATATATCGCACTTATTCGAAAAACTCATATTAATGGCATTGTGCATAAGAACTCATGCGTTAGAGAGAGACAGAAAACGGATTTTTGGAAATCATTAAAATGATTTTTTCGAAAAGAGTATGCGATACAACAATGAGAATGTGATTTATGATTTGTTCCAAATCTAATCCCACACAATTATTTACTTGGGTAAATTGCTAAAAATATAGCCTAGAGCCTATGGTTTGAGGGTTGAGACTCTAATAACTATATTATTTATTAACCAGTTCTTATGGCAGTTTTTAAGCTTTCTTTATGCAAAGCGTTAATGCGTAAAAAATGGTTTTTGTTCTTAATTCTAATAAAAATCTATTTTCTGTCTCTCTCTAACACATGAGTTCTTATGGAAAATGTCACTAATATGAATTTTTCGAATAAGTGCAATACATCATTGGTTTTGGGACCATAGAAGCTCTTAAAATCTGTAATAAAGAATCCAGGGTCGTATTTAAAAAAACAAAGTTGATGATGGTAGCTCAAAGACGAAACGTCGGCTTGAGAATCTGATAACGCCAACTTGAAGAACAGAAAAAGTAGCAATGAAAATGTGAAATTTACTTTGCTATATCTATTCAAATAGAGTCATAGAAAAATAAAAATGAAATCGCGAATATTCGTTTTTTTTCCAAAAATCTTCGGAAGTATTTGGGATTTTTAAACTTGTAAGGTGACATTTTGATCAGCATCAACTTGCGCAACTTTGCCTCCATTTAACCGACCTCGTATCTCTTCTAGTTTCCGAGATTCCAATGATGAGGCTCGAATTTGGAACACCCTGTACATGATACGTAATTATGTAGATAACTTATTTTGAGCCATTTACAAGCAATAAACAGCCATGAGTTTTTACATTTTTCGTGATATCTACAAGGTAATAAAACATCGCGTATCCATTAAAACAACTGGGCATCTACTTCTGGTACAACCGTGTCAGATTAGTATATTAAAAGATGAATGGCCACCTTTGACCATATCCACTTATACAGTATATACCGTATACCTATACAGATTGTTCCAAAATTAGTGGACGAAGCGTTAGCCTTGCAGTTATTGATCAAAAATACCTTAATTTTTTTCTATTATCATATATCGGGAGCTAGGGTCTCTTGAAGGTGGGCCCCTAAAGATGTTTTTTTCTAATTATTTCCAAATTGTGTAAAATATAATTTTAAAATTTTGGTATTCCCCTCAGTAAACTAAATTTAATATTTAGAATTCGGAAATGGAATAAGAAACAGAAAATTTTAGTCAGGTCAGGTGAATCTAAAAAATTAACTAACATCAACTTTTTTGTGGACAATTTTTTTTATTTTCTTTTCAAATTTTGAAAATTTGAATTTTTTTACGTAAAAAAGTGCCTCTTATTTCTTATCATTAGGACGCAGGGTTTTGAGAAAAACAGAATATAATGTATTCCGACTGCCAAAAACGGGTGTAAATTGAATGCTATAGTTTATCAAATTTTGAAAATCTGGAACAAGTGTCTCTACTATTTTATAATAATATGAAGTTTTGTAACGTCAAAAGGAATTTTTGGGGAATATCAAAAATTATAACCTTCATTTTACACCCGTTTCTGGCAGTCAATATACTTTAAAATACGTTTTTCTCAAAAACGCTGCGTCCTAGCGAAACAAACTAAGAGGCACTTTTTTGCGAAAAAAAATTCAAATTTTCAAAATTTGAAGAAAAAATATGTAAAAAATTAGCCCAAAAAAAAGTTAATTTTTAGATTCACCCCCTAAAATGTTCGCACCTGACTAAAATTTTTTATTTTTAATTGCATTTTTAAATTCAGAATATTAAAGTTAGTAGAATCCCAAAATTTTAAAACTCTATTTTACACCGTTTCGGAAATAATTAAACAAGACCCTATTCGGGGGCCCATTTTTAAGAGGCTGTAGCTCCCTTCCCGATATATATTTATAAGAAACAATTTAGTTATTTTTGACCGATAAATACATGGTTGATGTTTCGTCCACTAATTTCGCGACACCCTATATACCGTTAAATTTTAAGAGCTTTCAAAATAAATGTTTCCATATAATACAGAATGTTTAAAAATGACATCACTTTGTATGGCTACGCTACAACTGATAAGAAATGTAACAAATAAGAAGAAAAAGCGTTGACAATGCCTGTCGATTTTGTTTCGTGGATAGTTTTTGTTATAATAGCATTAACAATTTTTATTTACAAAGTCACAGGAGAGTTTTTATTGATTTTACTTGCAAATATGATAAAATATGTGGGTCGTGGCATACCAAAAAATTTTTGCTTGTTTATTCGCAAATCTGCCAAAATATATCAAAGAAGGCTTGGCACACCATCACCCGATAAAAATATCTATTTACGCCACTGTTGAATAAAACTCTGTAAAGGTGAAAAAAACAATTCAGAATCTCGAGATCGAGACTTTACGAGTCAGAGACCGAGACCATGCATGGTCTCGGTCTCGGTCTGGACGTCGAGACTGAGATCGAGACCAAGGTTGTTTTTTCGAGACCGAGACCAACCTAGTCTCGGTCTCGGTCTCGCGAACCCCTACAAAGGACCAATGCAAACTGAGCAACGTCAACGTGTAAACGATGTCCTTATTTTTGGACCAACTCATTGGCTCAACTAAATAGTTGGCCAAACGTGTACAAGGGACAAGGGCCTTAAAAATACGTTATGTTACAAATTTAAACAATGAGCCATTGGGCTCTGACATCATTGAAGGGACCTTGAGGTGACTGAAATGGATCTTTTTAGAAGATCACTGGGTATATCCAGAAGAGATAAAATCCGTAGACAACGAAATGGCTTGATAATAACAGATATAGAAAGAAAACAGCAGCTAAAATGGTATCGTAAAACTTTGGCAGATTTTGGGTCTCTAAATCAAAATTTTTAAAGTTGCATCGTGCCTTGTGTCCAATTGACAGTAGATCACCTAAATATAGTTAGTTTTCATTAACGCATATTAGAAAAAAAATGTTTGTGAGGTGTCAAAGTAGACAGATTTTTGAGGTTACTTTGGCAGCACATGAAAATCTAACTTGCGCCAATGTAGAAGGTGTATTAGGCCTTTTTTGGCACCAAAAATCATAAAGGCCGCTTTAAGTTTGGTCCAAATTAATCATAATTACGAAGTTATTAAAGTTATAATAATTAACTGATTTATTTATTAAATTAATATGAAAGAACAACTAAAAAATTAATTCTGAACGTAAAATAAACATAATTCCTTAAGGAGCTTAATAAAAAGCAAAGAAAACTAAATAATGTTGCTGAACTCTCCACGCGTTTGGCTCCCCTTGGAACAATGACTTTTTTGGCCCCAGGGTCACTAAGGACATTAGTTTCACCATAGCCGAAAACCAAAGAAGGGTCGGTCAATATCTTACAAAGCATCTTCAACGTTATTAAAAAAATTTACTATTTGATTTGATTCTATCGCCGCACGTGTTCGCTTTTTGTTTGTAGCCAAACGGACACTCGGATTATTCCGGATGATAAAATTTTCATGATAATCAGGTCCAGAACCATTGGCCTCGAATTCCCTAACATTACGACCTTTTTTCTACGTATTTGTGGATGAATTCGCTGATATAGGCTTTGTTAAACGGGAACCACCACTTACTCACTATCACTAAATTCTGGATGAGACAAGAAAGATAACTTCAATCGACATTCAATGAATACCACTAACCCAAAGAGACATTGATAAAGTTTCGTTAGTAAATTCTTTTGGTTGATATTCTATAAGAATTTGTTACTTTGGTTCCTTTGGTGTTTTTGCATAGATTAACTGAGTTGAGTTTTTTTTATTTTTCTTTATTTCCTATAATATATAATATAAAGTTTTTGGTAGTAGGTTTCTTTATGTTAATGATTTGAAAATGTATTAAAAAATATTTACCATGTCGGTAAATTGAAAAGTAAATTAAACATTAAAAAAGAACTAGCAAAGGTAACGGAGTTGATCCATTGTCATGCCAAACTATTGATAACAGTCACTAATGTTGCGGCAATGTTATGTTTTTATTTGGGCTAGTATTTAAATTTCTAAAAATTATTCCATTTTCAAGTTTATTTCTCACAATAGGTTTTGACCAATAATTTTTATACGAGAGCATTAAGAACCCCCAATCATCACTTTATTATTCTTTAGATGATTAAAGAATTTATTCAATATATGTTTGCATACTAATTTTGTCACCAAATGATAAATACTGTACTTATTTAATGACGTTCTTCATGTTACTTGTTTAAGCAAAATAATATCAATTTACTGTCTTAACTGTTTTTCTTTTGTTCTAGGTATGTGACCATTTCTTGTTTCATTAGGAATCGAATTTTCGAATCACCATGAATCGATATGCATCAGGAATAGAATATACGTAAGTTACTTGAAACAATCCTTTATGAATATGAAACTTCTGTTTTCGGAAAATATATGGATAGTGGCGAAACAATTATTTTGCAATTATTGCCTATGTCGCAAGATATTGGACAGTCCAAGTTGGACTGGTTCTTCCGATTTTTCTCTTCAATTATATTTTCTCGGGAAATTAGGTGTAGATACAAAAATAGTATTCGGCATTTTGATGAGTGACGACAAACAACAAATTGGCGAAGTATTAGAAAAACTATGATAAAGTTGTAAATAAATATTAGTAAGTTCGCTTTACTTTTTATTTTATTTATATTGTTATTAAATTTATTTGTGCATTGCGTATGGATTCGATCCATAAATGTCTATAGTCAAATTTGCTCTTAAGTTAAATCCTTTATTTTTATCGAACCATGGTTTGATGGAAAAGAGGTCATGTGTTACCAATCTTGATTGTTTAGCTCAATTTATAGTGGTATATGGTTAAGTCAGGAGTTCCCCAAGGTCCTCTGCTCTTTTTATTATTTGTAAATTGGTTAGCCGACTGGTTATCGTGTCACAAGCTATTTTTGCTGATGACTTAAAAAATTATTGTCACACTTCGTCCGTTTAAGACTGTGAATTTCTCCAGAATGAACTAAATCTCCTGGCTGCATGGTGCCATAACAAGAGACTCAGACTTAATATATTTAAGTGCTTTGTAATCTCATACTCTAGAAAAAAATATCAATTCTAAAATATAATTATGTAAAAATCTGAAGAGCTAATTCGATGCAATACTCTAAAAGATCTTGGTGTAACCTTTGACGAATTATTAAATTTTAATGCTCATTTGCTAAATACAATGCTTTCTGCATCATGACCACTAGGCTTTATCTTAAGAAATTGTAGATCATTTGAAAGCCAAAAGGCATTAAAGGTGTTGTTTTCTTTATTTGTTGGATTCAGATTAGAATATGCGCTGAGTAATAATGGTAACAAACATCGACATATTTTCAGATTCTATGGAGACTATTAGAACTACGCTTTAGTTGATTCCTGATAACGGATTTTTTTGAATCAATGGGTTATTTATTTAAAGTACGTTTGTTTATATTTCGGGCAGGTACAAATGTAGATGTAAATTTTACTATTTTATATTTCCTGTAAGTGGGTGACCGTTGAAAAAAAAGAGATATTTATTTATTTATTTGTTCGCATCCCCCATGTCTTTTTAGGGTACGGATATCACTTCCAGCATTTACTAATAACGTAGCTAAAGAATGGCGCAAACTATGTCCAGTATAGTATTTCGCATCATCCAAATTTAAAATCGTTGCTACTCCGTATCGAATATTGGCCATTGTGTTTTTATCAATTACCTGAGGCGTACATTTTCCATTCGCATAATTCACAAATCTCTTTTCAAAGCCTTTGTTGGCTGAAGTGGGCAATGCGCTGTCCTATTTTCTCTAATTGTGCCAGCAGCTCTAAATAGTATTTTTTTTTCAGTTTACACAATAGTAAAATAAAAAATTGTCTTACATTTTCTACTATTGATAACATATCTAACATTGCTTGGGTCCTAGAGGTTTTGCTGTTTGATTACTTTCCTTTCCTGCGTAAAGGAAAAAATTAAAGCAATATCCATCGTCGCCACAAATTGCCCACAACTTATATCCAAAACGAATTGGCTTTGATTTTATAAATTCCAAAAAATGACCTTATCTTGGATGACCTTATAAATTGTTTTAGCGAGAGTCGTCCATATCATTTCATCGATGGATAAGTTTTCTTGAAATTCTCCAAATTGGCCTAATTTTGAAATATCTATCATTTTTCTTATCCATAGCCTTTATGTTGTGGGCAAAATGAATATGTGATTTAATTTCTAAGTAAGCATTTCTACTATACGCATTTTTTACAATGGATTAGCCCATGCCGTCGTCTTCGGACCAATAGTCTCTTTCAAAGCGCAAAGTATAATAATCACTGTATATTAGAAAACCCACACAAATTTTTAGACCATGCATCCTTTGTTATTGTAAACACGTGTCATTTTTGTGGTACAGCATATCTATTAGTTTCCTCCAAAATCATGTCGTAGACTTTACTCGCCTTACCATTAGTGAATATTCTTGAGAATCTGTTGTAGATGCAAATAAATAAAGATCGGTATAGGGTGCATGCATAGAAGCATGAACAAATTGGTTGCAATATATCAGCGCTTAACAAGATGGTGAAAATGATGTTTTTCACATGTCCATATCTCGAAGATAAATGATTTTAGATACGTAATGTATTATATCAAATATGTATATATTTGCAAGCGGAATTCATTAACATCGGAATATGCAGGATGTCCCTTTTGAAAAAATATAACTTTGTTGAGTAACAACCTTTTGGAGCATCCTATATAATTAAAAATTAGTTTAAATTGTGAGCATCACAGTTCTGCATCATTCTACATCGGGCGATTTTTGAAGTGAAAACTTCTTTAGGCGCGCTCAGCACTTTTTTGGGCGGTTGAATGAGACTGATCCGTCACGTAACGCTCCATCTACTTGACAAAATGGTGAATGCTCTTGTTACTGCCTGGCATATTTCCGTATAGGTAGTGGGCTGAAATTTTCAGGGAATGTAGCCGGGGTAAAAAGAAGATACTGGACGAAAATGGGACCCCGTACCGCCCCCCCCCCCCTACTAGTTCGAGGCGTTAATTATGATACACACTGTACAAAAGAGTATGCATGTCTAGTTAACTATCAAGTAATAACACAAAACACAACCAACAACATAAATGAGCATTACAAGCAAAGCAAAGGATGCAAAAGTTCAATATCATTCTTTTGTTGGCTTGTTGAGTTCTTGCTATTTTTGTTTTAACGGCTCCTCAAGTGGGTTATGGGAATATGCATTGGCTATGTAACTCTAGCTTTAGGATTGGTTTGCCACTAGATTTAAGACAAATTATTGCCAAATAGATAGCTTATTCCGATATTCATAAATAAATTTCATTGAGAAAAAGACGTTCCATTAGACATTACGCTAAGTTTTCGATGATTCTAGATTTTTTAATGCAGCTTTATAGTCTGGAAACATTTTTTTATTATTTGTCATCAGAGTATTCTCAGCTGTCGAAATGGTTTAGATTTCCTCTGATAACATGCCCGAGAAATACACCCTTCTGTTGAAAAGGAGAACATTTCTTTGGATTCAGTAAGAGCTGAGCATTTTTGATTCTAGTAAAAACTTCTTGCAGGTTTTGTAGGTGCTCTTTGAAAGTTTTCCCATTTCCATTATATCATCAAGGCCTCGTAGAACAACTTCCATAAGACGCTCAAAGTAGCGGGGGCATTGCATAGTCCGAAGGGGATAACTTTAAACTGATATAAGCCACTTCGGGTAGAGAAGGTGGACTTTTCCTTATCTTGTTCGTCAATGACTACTTGCCAGTAGCCGCTCTTTATATCGAGTGTCGTCTGGGAAGTGGATAGCTGTCTTTTCTGGCCGCGTCATTGAGCCTTCTATAGTCCACGCAGAATCTGGTAGTCCCATCCTTCTTGATGACTAAGACAACAGGAGATGGGTTTGATGACTCTTCAGTTATTCCATCGTCAAGCATTTTGTCCACTAATGTGGTAACCTCTTGCTGCTTCGTCAGTATGGAGAAAAGTATCCATAATAGATGCTTTTACGTACAAGACAGCTTTTTTTACTATTCGATGGTATGTACACTGATATATGATTTCATATATTAATTTTCATTAATATTCTCGATAAATATCTGTCATCAAAGTAACTAGGACTTCTATTTGAATAATGGTGGTGTTAGTCATAGGAAGATAATTCTTCGCCAATTTTACTTATTTTTACAATATTACGAAGTGGTTTAACTTTGATTACGTTAATTCGTGAAATTACGGGTTTTATGAAAATAAGATATGACCATTGTAATATGGCAACTATTAGAAACTGAGTTGATTTATGCATTAAAATCGACTTACTACGTCACTTCGTAATATTGACGACGCAATGTCACTATTTTCATTCGATTATGCAAATATAGTTGGATATTTCGTGTTTTTCTTCCCCTGGGTTATTAAGAATCCTCTTTAGGTATTTAAAGTTCACACCTCTGCCATTTTGAATACATTAAATCGAATATTAATCGTTCAAGTTCAGAAATCCATTTTTTATCCTCATAAGTTGAATACAATTATATTTTAAACGAAAATATTTAAAAAACGGCCGAACTGATGATATTCAAGCTGCATATATATTTTTGAAAAATGCTTTTTTTATTGTTAAAAACAGATAATGTTAAAATTCACAGATTTTGCAACACGCAAACATCTTAGGCGTATTGAAAATACCAGACACAACTGTTATGGTTATGACTCATAAATTTCATTATTTTTTCACCAATAATTGCTTTTAATTTTTTCCTTTGTCTGTAAGACATTCTGCATTTGACCGCAACTTGACAGCTTTCTTTTTATCTTTTGTAAAATGTATTTTTCTTTTCTTCAATGGTAAAGCTTTCTTCCTGATTTTTTACTTTCTGTTTCTTTAACGGAAATTGATGTAAATTGAGGGATATTCTGAAAGTAAAATAGTTTTATACATATGGAAGGACTCTAATTTAAAGGGGATTTTGGGGAAAAAAGATTTCTTGCCGATATCTCTGCAACGGAGCCTCGAACCGAAAATCTGACAAGCGATGACCCTATGTCAGAAAATTTCAGTCTTCTAGCTATACTGTAACATGCTTAATAATTGAAGGGGCGTTTCACTTTGATAAGTGTTAAATTTTTCTGACTACCGTCGCTAAAGAAGCTTCACTTCAAAATAAAGTCGTGAGTAGCACAGTACGCGTGATAGAAGCGGATACTTCTTTATTGAGTCTAAATCTATTTTACTTTTTTGAGCCGGTTCCGATACGTTATAAACAATTTTAATAGATTTGGTTAGTTTGGGTTACTCGTCCAATCAACTTTCCGTTAGTTTCACTTAGTCTTAAATTATTTTAGTCATTTGAACCGGTTTCGATACGTTATAATCAATTTTGATAGATTTGGTTAGTTTGCGTTAGTAGTTCAATCAACTTTCGGTTAGTTTCACTTATTCTCAACTTATTTTAGTCATTTAAAGCGGTTCCGATACATTATAATCAATTTTAATAGATTTGGTTAGTTTGGGTTATTCGTCCAATCAACTTTCAATTAGTTTCACTTAGTCTTAACTTATTTTAGTCATTTGAATCGGTTCCTATACGTTATAATCAATTTTGATATATTTGGTTAGTTTGGGTTAGTGGTCCAATTAAGTTTCGATTAGTTTCACTTATTCTCAACTTATTTTAGTCATTTGAAGCGGTTCCAATACGTTTCAATTTTAATAGATTTGGTTAGTTTAAGTTAGTCGTCGATTCAAGTTTCAGTTAGTTTCAGTTATTCTAAACTTATTTTAGTAATTTGGAGCCGTTTCGATA
Source organism: Pissodes strobi (assembly GCA_016904865.1). Taxonomy (NCBI): domain Eukaryota; kingdom Metazoa; phylum Arthropoda; class Insecta; order Coleoptera; family Curculionidae; genus Pissodes; species Pissodes strobi. Next base: position 719 of record JAEQML010066567.1, on the reverse strand, counting down.
CGTTATAATCAATTTTAATAGATTTGGTTAGTTTGGGTTAGTAGGTCAATCAACTTTCGGTTAGTTTCACTTATTATCAACTTATTTTAGTCATTTGAAGAGGTTCCGATACGTTATAATCAGTTTTAACAGATTTGGTTAGTTTGGATTAGTCGTCCAATCAACTTTCGGTTAGTTTCACTTAGTTTCAACTTATTTTAATCATTTGAACATCAGGTTCCGATACGTTATAATCAAGTTTAATATATTTGGTTAGTTTGGGTTAGTCGTCGAATCAACTTTCGGTTAGTTTCACTTATTCTCAACTTATTTGACTCATTTGAAGCGGTTTCGATACGTTATAATCAATTTTAATAGATTTGGTTAGTTTGGGCTAGTCGTCGAATAAACTTTGGGTTAGTTTCACTTAGTCTCAACCTATTTTACTTATTTGAGCCAGTTCCGATACGCTATAATCAATTTTAATAGATTTGGTTAGTTTGGGTTAGTCGTCCAATCAACTTTCGGTTAGTTTCACTTAGTCTCAACTTATTTTAGTCACTTGAACCGGTTTTGATACGTTATAATCAATTTTAATAGATTTGGTTAGTTTGGGTTAGTCGTCGATTCAACTTTCGGTTAGTTTCACTTAGTCTCAACTTATTTTAGTCATTTGAACAGGTTCCGATACGTTATAATCAATTTTAATAGATTTGGTTAGTTTGGGTTAGTCGTCCAAT